>JADBJO010000296.1:365000-397500 GCA_016801955.1 Conus betulinus
ACAGGAAGGCCCTTCCCACCGAGATAGAGTGCCAGCTGAAAGAGCATATTGTTAGTATGCAAAGACGTCTGCATGGGCTGAGAGTGAAGGATCTACAGCGTCTTGCCTTTGAAATCGCTGAAAGGCAGGCCTTCATCATCCTTTCAATAAAAGAAACAAGATTGGCTGGGACTGCCCGGGTCCACAGCTTTCTCGATCGGCATAACCTTAGCATTCGGCAGCCACAAGTAACAAGCCTTTCCCGTGCAGTGGGGTTCAACAAGGAGCAAGTCCAGAATTTTTTTTCGCCTGTACAAAGAGCTCCTGGACAAGCATGAGTACCCACCCTCACGCATTTGGAATATGGACGAATCGGGACTCTCAACTGTGCAGAAACCTGGGAAGGTCATGGCTCCAAAGGGTGCTCGCCAAGTTGGGAAGGTGACCAGCGCTGAGCGTGGGTCTTTGGTAACATTTGTGAGTGCATGCAGCGCAGCAGGGGTATTTTTACCACCCATGTACATCTTTCCTCGAAAGAGAATGGTGGACTCACTGATGAAAGACGCCCCAACTCAAGCAGTAGGTTATGCAAGTCCAAGTGGCTGGACAGATTCTGACCTCTTTGTGAGGTGGCTGGAACATTTTGCGAAGTTTATCAACACCTCATGTGACAACCCTCATCTCATTCTGCTGGATGGGCATCACAGCCACAAAACACTGGGAGCTGTTGAATTCTGCAGAGAAAATGGCATAGAACTTCTGACACTGCCGCCTCATAGCACACACAAGTTGCAGCCTCTGGACAGAAGTTATTTCAAGCCTCTCAAAAACAGCCTTCAACACGGAGATGGACAGCTGGATGGTGGCAAATCCCGGCAAGCGAGTCACCATCCATGACATTGCTGGCCTGTCAGGAAAGGCCTTCATGAGAACAGCTCTTCCTGACAGGGCAATCCAGGGATTCAGGACATGTGGTCTCTGGCCATATGATCCAAGCGTCTTCACTGACGTCGACTTTGAGCCAGCCTTGATGACTGAAGAAGATCTCCCAGAGGTCAGCCCCCCAACTGCCTGCAGCCCTGCCCATGAGACTCCATCTCAGCAAGAAGATGCAAATGGTGACCCTCCAGGAGTCAGAAACCAGCCAACTGACCGCACCCCTGACCAACAGGCTGCCAATGTAGAGACTCCAGCTCATCAGGCAGACGTTGAGGTCATTACAACATCAGGAGACGGCCGGTGCCTGTTTAGAAGTCTAGTGATAGGCTTGGACAGAAGGCTTCAAACTGCCCAAAGGGATGAGCATGGCAAACTGTTGAGCACAGTTCTGCATGCCGTAGAGACTGGCAAGGCAGACGGTCTCCGGGCACAGGTCATCTCTTTCATGTGGGACAATTACGACGAATACAAAGATCTTGATGTTGAAACAATCAACGCAGATTTACCGCACTGGATTCGCTTTGGTTCCATGGATGAACGCATTGTCGCCATGGCCGACTCAAAATCCCTACCTGGTGAGCTTGAACTCGTGGCGACAAGCAAGGTCCTGGGGAAAAAATTGTGGTTTTGGGCGCAAACAGCATGGTGATCCAAACCTACGGAGAAGATACCCTTCCCAGACTGGTCGTCCAGTTCAGGAACATTGGCCAGAATGTTGGCCACTACGATTGTGTGGTGGACAGGTGGATTGACGAGCCTCAAGGTCCTACATCACAAGCTGAGATCCCTGAGGCGTCTTCATTCTCACATCCACGCCCAGCTGATTTCCCAACCCCAGAGCAGCAGACACACCCTGACCCCTCATCTTCATTTGTCCCACAAGAGCAGAGGACAGACCCCGAGGCCTCAACCTCCAGAAAAGAAGAGATTGCAGAACTGATCCATAGATTTTCTCCACTCCCAAAGATCCAGTCCAAGAGACCGAGATCAAGGAAGGCAGAATCTGCAACAGTGTTGACTTCTTCTCCCTTTAAAGCCAGGCTGGAAGAAAGGCACTCAAAACAGACTGTCCAAAAGACGCGACAAGAAAAGAAGGCAAGCCAAGGCAAGTCAAAGAAGAAGAGGAAGCGTCGTGAACCTGAAAAAGATTCAGATCAGGAAGAAGAGGAATGGCCATGTCTGATATGTTGTGAGCCCTATCGCAACAGCAGACCCCGAGATGTGTGGGTCAGTGCCAGATTTGTCTCCACTGGGCCCATGAGGAGTGCACCCAAGGAACGGCTCAATTCATCTGTCCAAATTGTGATTCCGATGACTCTGAATAAGAAGAGACCTATGCCTACTTTTTTTTGCACTGGACTGTTTATTGTAGCCGAGTAGGTAACTCAGCAAGTTCTCATTTTTTTAACCTTTGGTACTGTATATAGGCTACAAGTGTTCAGATTTTAAAGTTCAGCATAGGCCTACTTTGAATTTGCACTAGATGTTGCAATTACTTCCCTAGTCAAGTGTAACTCAGCAAATTTTACTTTTATACAACATTTTGTTTTTTTTTATCCTTTGTTATGAACTTTAAGACTAAGAATTTAGATGTGCTGCATATGAAGAGGCAAGACGCCCTCGCTTGTAAGGCAAAACGCCCATGGTGGGCGATTTGCCCGCTCTCAATAGGCCTCTTGCCCAGGGCATAGGGCAAGAAGGCCAAAAATAAAATTTTTGTTTTTTACCTGCTGTGTTTTTATCTTTTATTCTACCCAGATATGCTTGTGATATGTTATAGCCAAGGTACACCTCAATAGATCGCACCTATTTGGAGCTGCCTGTGACTTCAAATGGAGGAATGGTTGGAATTATTGCTTAAGGTGGGCTCCTTGCCCGCCTTTACCCTACTAAAATGTCAAAATCACCAAAATGTTGAGATACTAGGTTTCGACAGTTAACCCTCGATTTATTGTTTTGTGAATAATTATATATGTTACTTTTCGTGAATTATTCTGTGTTATTTGTAACACCAGAAGATCTGTTTATCGAAAATTTACGCCACTTGCTTCATATTGTGTATTAGGTTAGCGTGGCTTGCTTTGTTTTCTGGGTGTGCACAGTATTTCGCCTGATTGTAAGGTGGACTTGACCTCTCTGCTGTAATATGCATTTGAACGTCACCACTGTTTGGTTGAAATAACTTCAGCAAGGTAACGTGGACCTGGCTGCGCCTGGACTTAAACCACACCAGTTAGTTTTGGACTTGATCTCACCATTTTGACAAGGAGGTAACCTCACTGCTGTAACATGGACGTAACATAGCCGCTGCTACATGCACTTGACCACACCACTGTATCGTGGACTAAACCTCACTGCAATAATGTGGACTTAATCTCTCCACTGTTGCGCGGACTATACCTACACTTACGTGGACTTAACCTTTCCACACTAACATGGACTTAACGTTACCACACTTACATGGACCTAACACTTTCACGTGAACTTAACGTTACCACACATGCGTGGACTGAACCATACTACACTTACGTGGACTTAAACGTACCACACTTACGTGGACTTAAGCTTACCACACTTACGTGGACTTGACCTCATCACACTTGCATGGACTTAACTTTACCACACTTACGTGGACTTAACCTTACCACACTTTTGTAGACTTAACCTTACCACACTTTTGTAGACTTAACCATACCACACTCTCGTGGACTTAACCATGCCACACTTACGTGGACTTAATTTTACTACACTTATGTGGACTTAACCTTACCACACTTACGTGGACTTAACCTTACCACACTTCCGCGGACTGAATTTTACCACACTTATGCGGACTTAACCTTATCACACTTACGTGGACTGAATTTTACCACACTTACGCGGACTTAATCTTATCACACTTACGTGGACTTAATTTTACCACACTTACGTGGACTTAACCTTACCACACTTACGTGGATTTTACCACACTTCCGCGGACAAAACACATCAACGTAGACTTCACCTCGCCACTGCAGCCTGGACTTAACCTTGGCATTGTAACATGGCCCTAACCTCCCTGTTCAGGGCTGCCCATCGCTTCAATGTTTGAAGGGTTGCTCACTCTCTGTCGTCAGTGTAAGGACTGTTTTTCACCCCGACTCGAAATTTGTATACAGTGAAAACCAGATACCTTGCGCATGCAGTATTTGGTGTGTAAGTGAAGTTTTGTGTGTGTGTGTTTTGTTTTTGTTTTCTTCTGATATTCAGTCATCGCAAGTAAGTTATACAAAAAGATAGAAGTCTTGTTATCGTATATGTCAGTTCTCTTAATGACTTGTCAGTTTCACAAAAAAAAAACAACAAAAAACAGACATGTGTGTCTCGTCATCTCTCTCTCTCTCTCTCTCTCTCTCTCTCTCTCTCTCCCCCTCTCTCTCTCTCTCTCTCTCTCTCTCTCTTTTGTGTATGTATGTAAAACCATCTTTGGAGAAATGTTTGACGCGAGTTCTTGAAAGTGTACAGAAGTGGGCAGAGCATTGGACGGTGACCTCACTGGAGGAAATGGGAGAATGTTTGTTGATTGTACTTTTTCAGTCGGATTGTAACGTTGATTGTACCTTTTCATTCGAATTGTATCGTTGATTGTACCTTTTCAGTCGGATTGTATCGTTGATTGTACCTTTTCAGTCGGATTGTAACGTTGATTGTACCTTTTCATTCGGATTGTAACGTTGATTGTACTTTTTCAAACTTAACTGTTGAGGTGCTGCATGTCTATTCACACACAGCTACTGTGTCTTTTTTTTTTTTTTTTTTAACACAGTATTGTTAGGGTTACAGCATTGATATGACTGTTCAGGTTGCTGCATTGTATCACGCGGTGCCAGAAACTCTTGATGATCGAAGTGTTTGAAATCGCTTTTATTTTTTGTAAACCTTGACACAGTAATGTGGATTTCACCACGTTTGCCACTGTTTGGTTGAGTTGCCCTCCACACAGTAATGTGGATTCAGCACTGTTAAGTTGAGTTTCCCTCGACACCACACGGTAATGTGGACTTAACTTCTATAATGTGGACTTATCCTAATTGCTGTAATGGGGGCCTAACCTTTTCACACAACGTGGAGTGGAGTTAACTTTCCCCCACATTATCATGGGCTTATTCTCATATATTTGTCATATATTTATCGCCACTGTAGCATGTTCTTAACTTCACAGCTGCGGCCTGGACTTCACCACATCATTGCAGTGTGAACTTGACCGACATAGGGAAAAAAAATAGATAATTAAAAACAAAATGACCGAAACAAGCAAATGAGTTACTCAAATAAAGAAAACGAAACAACTGGCCATTGCCTTATCGTTTTGAAGTCATGAAAACTTAATGTATTAATCCAATAAAGAACAATATGGGAGCCACTGTGTAAGAAACTTTGTGAATGACATGTGAAGACAAGCAGCATACTTTTCTGCTTCTTACTTCGCTTTCAAATATACAAATAAAACTTGAAAACAACGGTAAATCTTTGTCATATTTACAATTGTAAATATAGAATTTGGCATGCAACAGAATTAAATTAAAAGTTCTGTCTGATCTAAATTATATCACAGCCAAACAGGACAATATTTTCATCAGCAGTAGCTTCATATCTTTGCATTTTCTGTTTACAATATTTTGAAATTCTTGCCAGAAAATTTGCACAAGAGGGCATTGCCAAAATAGATATTGAATTGTTTTTCTCCCTTACAAAAGGAGCATTTCTCTGAATCTTCAACGCCCATGTTTTGCAACACAGTATTAGTTCACAGTTTTCTGTGTAGGCTGTTATCCACTCACCGATGTTTAAAGTGTAATCCACGAGAGAAAATGGAGGGGAAAAAAAGTTTTCACAAATTTTAAGAAATGGTACTTTATTAATGAAAGTCTTAAGCTTTATTTGTTATCTTTTTTGTCATGAAACTCCAGCTAGCACTGAGATCATGTCGTGGACGGCCAGAAAGTGAATGGTCGGCTGGTCCTTCGTTGGTTTTTGCAAGGATGGTGACATGATGGTCAGACGGGAAGTCGGATCGAAGTTATCATCGCTTTAAATACCTACACTGTTCCATATAACTGAACAAGTTCATGAAGGCGCTGTATGACCCAGTGTCACGCCTATTCTGCGTTGCCCTGATCTGGTTTTACAATGTACATGCTTTGTGTCTGTACGTCCGCTGAAGGCATTTCATCAGGTGACAGTGAGAACGTATATTGTGTGAATGCAGGCATTGATGCTTCGTTCCCTCCCTCCCACTTGTTCTGATATGGCCTTAGAACCCTCTCCCCCCCCCCCCCCCCCCCCCCCCCCCCCACCCCATCCTCGCAGAACCGTTTGGAAATGATGTGGTGTGTGTTTCAGAGCTCAGTGGCAAAGGGTGTGTTCCACGCAGGAGTGCAATGAGCAGGCGGTGGCCCTCCTACCCAGTAGTCGCCGCAGCCACATATCATGGCCATCGTCCCAGTCCCATTCGCACCCGCTCCATCCTCCTGCCTCGCGCCCTGCCAGGGACGCCGACCTAGAGCTGCCTCCCAACATCCCCGTGTCGCCGGATGGAGAGGAGGGCTACGCCGTCAGCCAGCAGGGCTTGCGGCACCCCCGCTACCATTCTGCGCACCTGGACTTGTTCGTTAGACCGCGCCCCCCAACAGGACAGTGTTCGACAGAGAAAGTCCACCGCCCTACTCTGTCACCTCTTTCCCAGGGACGTGTGGTTGCAGGTCGACGTCCTCGCCGTCCCCACGGGGCTGAGGCAAGGGGGGCGGAGCTGGCCGGGCCACGAGCGGATCATGGGAGACAGTGTGGGGCGGTCCACGACGGTGGGCCGTTGTCGGTCCATGATCTCGCCGCCTGAGCCCCAGTCTCCCCCGCACCCTTCCGTGAAGGGGCGCCCTCACCACCACCACCCTCCCAGCTCCAGTGCCAACCCAGGCTGTGGCGGACCTGATCCGCAGAGACTCCCCTTACTCCATGGTGCTTGTAGTAGAAAGACAGACACGCCGTCGTCCCGCTCGCCCACACAGTCCGTGCCCTGTGTGGTCACCGTGTCCTTCTCTTCTCTGACGTCGTCTTCTCCTGCCATCTCTTCTTCTTCCTCCTCCTCCTCCCCCGCCTTTACACCCCCCGCTTCCTCTCGTCCTGCTGCGTTGTTGCCGTCGTCTCCCTCAAGAGAGGCGCCCGCGCCCTCGCCATCAGAATCGCGGACTACGTTGCCCGGTCAGTCGGTGTGTGTGGTGGGTATAGGGCAGGACAAGGATGGTTGTAACGGTAGTGAGGACAGCGGTGGTGACGACAGGCCGGGAGTTTCCCTTGCTGCCCAGCATGGTGCTCCTCCTCCTCCTCCTCCTCCTCCTCCTCCCCCATCATGCCAGGGGGACTTAGGCTGGGCGACCAGGAAGGGAGAGCACTCTACGTAGAATGTGTTCCCAGCATGGCTGTCGCACAGGGCATCCAGCCAGACGCCACGAGCTCCGCTGCTCTTTCTGAGACCTGTTCAAGCTTTATCGGTTGGAACTTGAACTCCGCCAACAGCGAGCTGTGTGTGTGTGTGTGTGTGTGTGTGTGTGTGTGTGTGCACGGACTCGATCGACCAGACGCGACAAACCTGTGGGATGAAGACCTTTGACCCGAGTCGGCTACCAGAGGGCCGTGACGTTGTTCCCTGAAAAAAAGGGCTGTCTGTGATTTCATGTGTTCACTGTGACTTGACCCATCACCATGCTTTATGAGGGGGCAAGAAATAGGGGACTGCTGCGTTTTTGCCCAGCTGAGTGCGTGCAAGTGTAAGTGAGAGAGAGAGAGAGAGAGAGAGAGAGTGTGTGTGTGTGTGTGTGTGTGTGTGCGTGCGTGCGTGCGTGCGTGCGTGCGTATGTGTGTGCATGGCTACAGCAGAGCAACAGCATCAACCTGTCCTGCTGCTAGGGGGCTGCTGGTTTCTTACCTGGTATTCCCTCTCCTCCCCCCCCCCCCCCCCCCCCCCCCCTCCAGATACCAAACTACACACAATTTCCATCTGTGATGATGAGCAAGTGCGCGGGAGTGTTCTGTGCACATATGTAAAATAGAAGGTGAGTATGCTTGCGTGCGAGTGCAGGCCATGGTCAACAATAATTATGATCATGTTGAATGGATGTTTACAACCCTCGAAATCTGGGGACTTTTGTGCACACAGGTGTAGGTCAGCTGGAATGGTAGATCCAGTGTGCTGTAGAGAAACCAAGCACACGGTTTTCAGTCTGACGTGCTTTTGTTGGAAAGCCATAAAATCTCAATACGAAATAGAACACTAAAGTAAGTCGATGGATTTTCATCAAAGCAAAGTGATGTTGGAATTGTCAGTAGGGAAGCTGGGTTACTTCAGGTACTCTTTAAAAAAAAGAAAAAAAAAAAAAGAGACGTGTACTGTATACTACAGATGCTACACATATCACAAGAAGTAAGGGACTATTTGTAGTTTTTGAAAACTGCAGTATTACCTAATTTGGGTAAATTTTAGCAACTTTGTAAGCCACATGTGGGTTAGTCTGTGCCATATTCCGAGCCAGATTGCTTTATGTAGTATTGGTGCATTCATCCCTGGAGAATTAAATTACTTTTGATCTTAACTTTTTTTCACAGATTATTTGTTAAAAACAGTAAACATAAAATGTTTACTGTCATTGAAGTGTACACATGTGTAGGAAATAGTGGCAATTTTCAGAAGAGCTTTATGTGGCATCTGCAAGTCATTGTTGAAATTTCCTTTGGTTTTCTGCAAGTTACTGACAAGAATCCTGTGGTTATGGAGTTTTTGATTGTTGAGAAAGGAAAGCAGACCTGAATATAAAGCAACTAACCTTGTGGGTTTTGGAAAATCATCTGTTTACACAGAGTCTTTGAAAGTTTACAAGAATGTGCTATTTCATCTGGATCTAACGACATGTTTAGTGGATGATAGAATTACACGTGGCTGTGTTGGCTACCAAAAAAAAAATCACTTAGAAGTTGTTAAAAGTTCCCATAGCCTATCAGCCGTAGGAGCAGTGAACTGTCAGAAGTTCACAGTGTCCAGGGCACGGCATGATGGAAGGCACAGCCCATCCCTCTCCTCCCACTGCCTTTAACCCACCCTGAACTGAATCAAGTACCCATTCACTGCTAGGTGGACAGAGAGGTTTTCAAGCGGGGAAAAAATCTGACTCTACATGTGGTTTGAACTCGCAACAGTCAGCTCCACGGGCAAATACTCTAACCAGTTGACTACAAGCCCCTCTTGAAGTTGTTGGGGGAAAACTTTTTTTTTATGCACAACCCCCTACAGTGAATAAAAGCATCAGATACAGCATCAGTGTATGTACAGGTACCTGGAATGTTAGCTGACAGATCTGAAACTAGTAAGATTTCAGCTTTCACTTTGAATGAAAACAAGCGACTTGATCAAAGCGTAGTGTTTTCTGGCTCGAGTCTTAGCAGGCAAAGGTAAAGGTGTTTTTGATCTTTCCAGTTCGTCTTTTATTGACCATGAAAAAGCATGGTAGGTTTCAGATTGTTGTCTTCATGAGAAAAATCCAGCCAGTCAAAATGGGTTGACTAAAATATTGGCACACATGGAAAAAAGAAGTTTTTTGTTGTTGTTAATGCATCACACACACAATGTGGTGGTGGCCAGAACACATGGTGTGAATCACATGATATGTATTGCAGAATTCAAAGCCATATCTCCTTCAAACTGATCCAGGTCCGGGGTGTAATTGTTCGTAGCCACCACCTCCCATCCATTCATTTTTACACAAAGTAAGGGAACTAATTTTGCAAGGCTGTCATTGTTGCAATGCTGGAATTAACTGTAAATCAGACACGGATTTTGTTCGTTTGATCTTGCGGGCCCAAAACTTGAAAAGAAAAGAAAAGAACAATACAGACCTCCAGGCCATTCCCTGCCCCTTTGCTGTTCTCGAAAGCCAGTGTCCCTCCCTCTTTTTCCCTCAGTGATACACTGGGGGGGGAGCAGTATTCCCACGCCCCCCCCCCCCCCCCCCCCCCCCCCCCCCCCACCACCACCACCCCCCCTCGTAAATCTTCATTAATTGGGTTGGAAACGTACGTACAAGGCAGGAAGAAAGTTGGGGTTTAAGGGAGAAACCTGTGTTGAATCAAGTAATCATTCGGCAATTGCGTTGTCATCAGGTTTAACTCCCACTGGCGAGTCAAAAGTTCAAACTAACAGGTCGATACTGGTATTGCTGCCTTAATCTAAAGCAGATTAACTGAACACAATTGGCTGCCTGAATGTGGTGACACCACCACTGTTAGGCTGTTTCAGAATTGATTTGTTGTTGTTTTACAATGCTTTTTTTCATTCCTGTCATTTTGATGGAAGCTGGTGTCGTACAAAAGAAATTTTATATTCAGGACTAAACTCAAGTGACAGCATTTGTCCTTCAGAATTTGAAAACATGTTTCTTTGGTGTGCACTGAAAAAGGGCATAGAACCTGAAGATATGAAATGTTAATTCATATGACAGTATTATCTACAAAAGGTGGATTTGTGGTGACTGGTGTACAGAGGACTGACTATTCAGAAAAAAGAAAAAAAAAAAAACTGGAACAAGCCTTGTGGGATCTTTCAGAATTTTTTTTTATGTATTAGGATTATATCTTGAGACATTGATTAGCATGATAGATGGAGACATTAAGGAGGGAGGGGAGGGAGAGGATGAGGGTGTAGCCAATGGGAGCGTGTGTGGTTTGAGTACATGGGTGTGTGTGTGCAGAATAGAGCATGAAGGTATTTCTCTAGGGTGGGTTTATACCCATCATAGAGAAACGAGTCTTTGTTTTTTCAATGTGTAACAAGAACTGAAGTATGAATGCTGTTGATTGTATAATTATCTGTGCAAGCAGTGTGTGTGTGTAAGAGAGTGTGTATGTCGGAGGAACGGAGAACAGTTGACAAAAACCAATCTGTGATCACACGTTAACTTTTTTTTTTTCTATTTAGCTGTAACGGACACAGAATGACGCGTTTTTGCATAACGTGATCTGTTCATGAACTTTTTGAAAAAAAATTTTGTGCATTATCTTGCTTTATGATGGATGAAGAGAATGTGAGTCATAGTTACTCTGGTTACTAATACTTACGGTAGTGTGTGATGGTTCTTACATTGAATATACTCCCCCCTCCAGAGCGTCCCACCCTCTCCCCCCCCCCCCCCCCCCCCCCCGCCTCCCCCACCTGCCCTGTCCCTCCTCACCCCATTTTGCCCATCATCTCTGTCTGTCCTCTGTCCATGTTCACTCATTTCTGCTTCCCCATCTTCCTTTTATTGGAGCTGAACTTTTTTTTCTTTCTTTCTTTCTTTCTTTCTTTTTTTTTTTAGCCCAACTGCAGTCGGAGATGATCTTTTTTTTTTCTTTATTACATTTGTTCCCATTGTTTCCAGTCATAATCGTTTGGTTCCCGGAGGTCCTGTTCTGCAGAGATGAAGGATGTTGGACTTATAGTGCATAATACTTTTGTTTCTTACTTGTGGAACCAACCTTTCAGAACCTCAAGTGGGGCTTTCCTAGCACTGTGTGTGAGAGAGAGAGAGAGAGAGAGAGAGAGAGAGAGAGAAGAGAGAGAGAGAGAGAGAGAGAGAGCATGCGCGAGTGTCCGATCAACAGAATGCATTTGTGGCAGAGGTCTGTAACGTAAAATGATTTTGACTCATGTGAAATCGTTACTTTTTCTCCGAATTTAATGCTGATCGAAACGGGAAAAAAAAAGAACAATGTAATCATCCTACTCCCGTCTGAAAATAATAAACAAAAGTTTGGCAAGAGTCTTTAGTGATAATGCCCAACTGTTCCAAATGAATACCAAACTGTGGAAACGTCCAGCGGTGTATGCGCATTGGCCATGATGATGATGGTAAGCTCCGTTCATCCAGAAAGCGAATGGCGATGCCCGTAGCCATGTGCCGGAATCATGGTCTTACTTTCAGAATGGCGGCACACGACTGAGAGATGTACCAAGTGAAAACGTGATTTGTTTTTACTGATCTTGTTAAACTGATGCATTTTAATTCGGGTTCAAGAGACCCCCCCCCCGAGTCAAAACCGGCCATACACGTCATTGTAGATAGAAAAACAGAGGTTGAAAATGTCAAAGGGCACATCGTTCAGCATCGCTTGAGTTCGTCCGTCAAGTTCGATAGAGCGGCATAGGATGCTTGCTTCTTAGTTGAACATTCTTGTTTTCAAAGTTGCCGAGGTGTTTTCTGTGGGGCTTACACTGGGTGGCTGTACTGGCTACGGCAGGATCGGAACGGACTGCTTGCCCTTCCACTGTGAAGTCTCGAAGAACCTGTGAACAGCGTTGTATTCGTTGGAGGAGGTATCGCCTCATAGGAAATAGTCGCTGAACAGACGGGCGGAGATGGTTGTAGCAGCTGAAAGTACTGTTTTTTAGTTAATCTTTTGTGTGTGTGTGTGTGTGTGTGTGTGTGTGTGTGTGTGTGTGTGTGTACATGAAAGCTAGATCACCCACACTGAAGCATAAACTAAGCGCAGCTCAGCATCATGCGTTTCAAGCAACAGGTTGGTGGATCGCATGCTGCTTCCGTGCATCCTATTCGCCAGAGATACAGAGGACTTTCACCGCAATGTTCCTTGACCGTGTTCTTCACCTCGGTCATCGTTTCATCACTAAACAAAATACATGTTGAATTGACCCGTGCCCGGTCAGATGTCCGGTTCATTTCAGATGGCGGTGGTCAAGCGACCGGTAAGTTTTCGTACAAAGCGGACAAGGTCTGTTGCCAGTTTCCCAATCCTTAAAGCAGATCGAAACCCATGATCTTCTCTGTGGGCTCGGTGCCATTGTTGTCACCGAGTACCACTTTGACATTCGGTTCAAAGGGGCGCTACCTAATGAGAGTAAAACGTCTGTCCGACGTCTGCTGCATGGCTTCCATTAATAGCATTAGTTATGGAATGTGCGCGGAATTTAAAAAAAAAAAAAAAAAAAGAAAAGAAAAAAAGAAAGAAAAGAAAAGCCTGCCAAGAGAGAACTGAAAATCGACAGAGCAAAGAAGGCTTTAGACTTTGAATTTCCGAAGACTTGAAAAGGAATCAGGAAAGCGACACGGGGTAAACGACTCTGAATCTACGGAGTCTGACGACAAACCTTTTTCTTTCTGTGATGATGCAGAACCGAAGCTGAAGAAAGGCAAAATATGCTCGCTCGCTCGCTCTCTCTCTCTCTGTCTGACGTACGCATTATTAGTCATCGGATTATTTTGAAATAGCATGTTTATCAGTTGAACGGCGATAAGTTTTGGACCCAGTAGGTTTTCAAAGTCAGAGGACAGTAGGACCAACTGATTCCTTTTCTCAGATCCAAGTGACCTCGTGTCCTTAAGGCAGTTCAGATGGCTTTCGCTTCATAACGACATGATCGACTTTTTTTTTTTTTTTTTTTTTTTTTTTTTTTTTTTTTAAGATCATCACTGAGATATCCTTACCTCGCTTTCCAGTGGTCACAAACACTAAAAGAAAGTCCCATAGAATTAGTTCTAGGCACCGACACCCACGTACGTGTGTGTGTGTGTGTGTGTGTGTGTGTGTGTGTGTGTGCGCGCGCGCGCGCGCGTGTGCGTGCGTTATGTGTATGTGTATTTAAACAAAATGCACTGCGTTTACTTCCCTTTTCCCAGTGTTTAACTAAACAACAAAAAATTTGGCAACCTGTCAGCAAAAGAATGCTTAGGGCTCCGTCACCCAGTCGTAAGGAAACTTTCAGAAATGGATCTGTCACGTAGCCCGGTATATAGCAATTATATCTATCTATCTGTGTGTGTGTATATATATATATATATATATATATATATATATATATATATATATATATATGTAGAGAGAGAGAGAGATGGAGAGAGAGAGAGAGAGAGAAAGAAATAGACACATAGATAGATAGAAAGAGAGACCGAGATGAACAAAGAAGTCTGTAGACAATCTAGAATAAAGTTCAGCGTCTGTCCACTCAGAAGTCCGTTTCGTCTTTGATATCAGCAACATGAATGTTGTCTTAAGAGGGTTTGAGGTCGAGGAAATTTGCACGAATTACTCGAGGCTACTGTTTGTTCGGTGCACGCCTCATGGTGACGTATCAGTGATTTTGTATGAAACACCTGGTTGAATTTGAATGCAGCCTGCGTATCGAAAACATGTTAATGGACTCCAGCCGTTTGAAGATCAGAAAATCGTGTTGAAAAGACCGAGAAAGCGTCGCGTTTTTCTGTTGTGTGTAGTAAAGAGGGGGAAATCATGTTTTGAACATGGCTGTGTTTGACAGAAAGGAGTTGAGAACTGCTTTTACGCTGGGGGGGGGGGGGGGGGGGGGGGGGGGGGGGGGGGGGGACGAACACTTTCTTGAAAACGAATGGTCCTTGACAACACTATTTTAGGTGTCCCTTACATGGTTCAATAATTATTGTCGCCGTGCTGCTTATGGTCAAAAGAGTTGGAAAGTTTCACTCAGTCGGAATTTATCAAGTTTGTTGGTGATTTTGAAAGTAAGAGAGCATACCCAATGTTCGTGGTTCTGATGATGCACAAAGTTATGAAATTCATTGTACTCAGGGTTTTTTTGTGTGTGTTTTCCAAGTCTCAAAACCAATGTGTCAGTTAAATGCGGTATTTTTGTTTTTGTTTTCAAAATCTGAAAAACAATGTCAGTTAAATGCCATTTTGTAGTCGAGAAAAGCTGAGCCAGCCAGTCCCAAAGGGCAGACGAGGTCGTCTTCAGTGCCCTAGGCTGCACAGATGCCACAAAATAAAGGGATGGGACAGGATTCGAACCCAAGCGAACAGTGAATCTATAGTATCTCCTTGGTTGTCACTGTTTGACCGTGCTCCATACCTGATATATATGCCGTCTGTAGTTTGTAATTCATCCTGATATATAGTATTCGCTATGAACTGTGCTGTGAGAAAAAAAATGATCTTAAATTGAAAAAAGAAATTAAAAAAAGAAGAAGAAAAGTTCCAATCGGTCATTGGCCTCAACTGAAAAGCTGGTTTGAACGAACATCATATATGCGGTATGAACGCTTCCGATGTTTAAAACTTTTTTTTTCTTTTTCTTTGCTGCGTTACAGTCTCATCTCACTCAATCTGGAGCAACGCTCCTTTCCTCCCTCCTTTCTCCCGCCCACCTGTACTGTCCTTCACTGCGCCTCTCGTTTAAAACACCCACCCCCCCGTCAGACAGATGGTGTGGGCACGGGGACTTTGACTACAGTGGATGGAGGGATATCCTGGTGGCTACGTCACAGAATCCCAGGCTGTCATGGCTGACTACAGTGGATGGAGGGATCTCTTAGTCATCCTGGTGGCTGCTTCAGAGAATCCCAGCGTGAAGGCTGTGATCCGGGGGGGGGGGGGGGGGGGGGGGGGGTGTCTTTACACGCCTGGTCAACCAGAAGACCGTTTTCGGAGCGCCCACCCATCCACCCACCCCCCACCCGCGGCTGGTTGAGGAGTTTGATTACGGGATTGAGGAAAAGAACAACGCACCGAGTTCAGTCTGAAGTTTACGAAGGGGAGGGGTGGAGGGAGAGGGATGGAGGGGATAGAGTGCGAGTGGGACAGATCGTAGTCGGATAAAGGAGCAGGATGTCCACTTACTTTTTTTTTTTTTTTAACATTAAATCCCACTCAGCGGAGCTTGTCTTGTTCGGATAGACTAGGCGCCCGTGGAACGCACAAGGAGGGGCGACGTTTCGCGTGTACATCAATGTGCGCATTAAACAGAGGCTGGATTCAGTATGAACGGTAAAGGTTGCCGTAGAGGAAAAGCAAGTTTGTCCGACCTTGGCGATTTTTGTACCGACCGAGAATGATTAAGGCGCTGTGTGTATTAGTCCAGCTTTTGCACTCGGTCCTGCCAACGTGTCTTCCACTGTTAGACCTGTGTACCCCATTTATTTCAGGTGTACACTGTACACCAGTTGCAGGGGGGGGGGGGGGGGGGGTAATTCCCCTAATTAGGGGAAAAAATACACCCAAAATAAGTGTATATATGTTATATTCTCAGTGAAACCGTCTCGTTTTCTTCCTATTGGGTTTTAGTTTGATTACGAGTGACTGGCCTACTCACAGCATTACAGGGTCAGACCAGCAAGAATGGGATTTACACCTGACAAATTATCTTATGATGGGAAGCCTTCAGTGTTGAAATTATCCAGATCAAAGGAGTGTCCAGAGGACACGATTGTACGGAAAATACGACGATCTGTGATGAAAAAATTCGCCAACAAAATGAATGCTTGCTAATGCCGAGGTCGGTGTTGCACGGGTCGGATTTCGTACCGTCAAACGACGATTTTCGTGCAGTTACGCCGAACTGATGTAGTCGACGTCTGCCCTCGTTGCTTTGTTTGGTGTTCCGGTTCCCCATCCACTGTCATACCCTGACCTGTCCCGCTGCCGCCCCGGCACCGACAGTCTACTGGAGATCCGGTGTCTGGTCAGCATGAGGCCACCCACCAGAGGAGACACTGCACTGCTGCCGAGTCATTTCGGTGGTGTTTAGTGGTGCCTGTTCTGATTGAACATACGCAGGACCATCTACTAAACCCTCTTCTGATAACAAGAAGTGTTTTGTCATGGAGCCAAACATAAGTGAGTGGGGGGGGGGGGGGGGGGGGGGGGGGGGGCACTACACGTCCATCCGACGACAGTCCCCATGACTTCGCCGATACAACAGCGACCTCCACATGAACTGGCCAAGGCATATAGAAAAAAACTGAAACCGAGGTACTTTGAGAACTGGGCATGAAAGGCCACGGAGCTTAGGACTTACTTATTCAAAACTGATCGATGAGGATGCAGATGATGTTACGGAGGTTCACTCTGGTCTGAGACTGCACGACAGGGCTGGACTACACATTTCCTTTCATAATATATCCTGGTGTCAGCCAGGCTCGGGAGAATACAGACACCTTCAGTGTTTGGTCAGGAGCAACACTAGGAGAAGTATCCGCTATATAGATGAAACTCGACTGTGTGGGTCAGGCCTTCCTTCTTGAGCCCATAGCAAACTCTGCTCTGGGTAAAAGCCGGTTGGGAATGAAAAATACCACAAATATTAACGGCTCTGGTGGGAATCAAACCCAAACGCCTCCCAAACGGGAATCCGCATCGCTAACCACTACGCCACTGCTGACGTTGTATTTGTCGACGGAAAGGTGTCATACCAGCAATGCACAACTCGCACGTAGATTGTAGGAACCCCATTTCAGTTCTGTACAGGTTTGAAGTCGAGACTTCCCGCCCTGTCGCTCAATTTCAGAAAACCGCGTGCGGGCGTAATGGTCTGCTACGGTAAGTATTGTAGAGCTGGTTCAGATGTTGGTGCCCGACGCTAGCCAAATGCATGATCGTCTCAGTGTTCGTTGGATCGCATACAAAAGCCTAGGGGAAAATCGACTGGTTCGCCTTTTCAGTTTTTATATCATCCTTTGAGTACTGACATTCTCTGTACATGTCGCCGCCTCTGCCTCGTCCCGTAAAACGGATTCTAAAAGGAAGATACATTAGAAAAAGTAAAGGACAGGAGAGAGCAGCGCTGGGGTGGGGCAAGGGATGCTGTTCAGCAGTTGGGCCAACTCATTGTGTGAGACGCATTGCTGCGAATGTTTTGCCTTCACGAGCTCCCCGGCCAGTGTGACACGACTCTCGTCTTCTCCACTCTGTAGTTTTGTGACAGCGCTGCGGATAAAATGTCAGAAACGGGCGAATGCAGCCTGATGGCAGTGTCGGAGCGAACGTCTTGAAAAGTTCATTCAATGTTCTCATGAGTTTGATAGACTCGAAACTTGACTGACTAAAACCGGTTTATGGTCAGATCAACTCTTCGTCGTACTGACACAACGTGAAGCAAGTCGAGACACAAATGACCGTGTCTGTAAATTCCGGAGTTCCTCGTGCATGTCGGCTATCACAGTTCAGGGTGGAATCTAACAGGGTGTGATAATCTTCCAGTTGGGGAAAGTTCATTGTATTTGATCATGAAGCCACAGTACAAAATGGCTCGAACGAATGGCACTTACACTTGTTGCATGTAAATCGACGTCTCTTTTTAACATACACACTGTCGCATTGCTCCCGCAAGTCAGTGTAAGCTTACAGTGCAGTGTTATGTAACACCCCCCCCCCCCCCCCCCCCTCTCCTCCCTCCATTTAGGAATTGTGCGAAAAGATAAAGTGGGGAAAGGGGGGGGGGGGATGTTAGCTTGTTGACATTTCTAGACGCATCGTTGTGCTAATTCGACTCGATTGTTTTTCTGTGTCGCTTGGCCATACTCCTGAACTCGGAATTGTAATCGATTCTAGATTTATTTTTCACAGGCACGAACACGCTCGTGGGCTCGAGTACCCCCCCCCCCCCCCCCCCCCCCCCCCAAGCGCGTTCTCTCCCTAAACCCTACGTTCAAGGAGGAAGGGGGGGGGGGGGGGGGGGTCATTGGTCTTTCCCCAGCCTTCTCTCCCCCAAACACGTTCGGGGGGGAGGGGGGGGGGGGGGGTACAACGGGACCCCGAATTGTCAGAGGAGCCTCAGGTTTTCAGTCGCAATTTCACAACTCTAAGAATGCCTCTTAAAACACAAAATATAAACACTGTAGACCTAGTATTTTTTTAAACTTCCAACAAGGCATGCAGACCAAACACGTGAAAAACTTTGTTTTTGAGCGAAATGGCGAGAACCTGCGTGTATAGTGAATCCACAGAGCGTGGTGTCTGTAAGCAGTTATTTTTTTATATAGTAAGGACGACAGAGAGAGAGAGAGAGAGAGAGAGAGAGCGCTTTAGTTTGAAAGCTTGGCTAGCAGCATACTAGAAGGGACCTCTTGTTCGCCTTTCTCTCTGACCCAGTCAGTGGTGGATAGATAGACAGTGTAGTTTGGAAAGGTTGATCGCCTCTGTTCACCCCCATTCCTTACGCTCGCATACCCTCCCTGCTTCCCTCGCCCCCTCACACTTGCAACCCTCTTCACCCCTTTGTCCCCTTTCCCTCCTTTTGCCCAGGTTTTGCCATCCTCCCTCCTGTGGTAGTTTTTCGTTTTGATTTTGTTTCTAATCGTGTTGAGGTGTCATTGTCCAGAACAGTGTGGATTATTTTTCAGTGTGTGGGGATGACGTAACCGTCACTTCGAGGCTGTGCATCATCATGATAATCATGTCGACCAGTACTGTGATTGGAATGCTTGGTTTGGACAAAAGGACGGACAAATCTTGAAAGAAACGATGAATTATCCGTATTATTTGTACAAGTGTATATAGGGAGAAGAAAGAGGGAGGCTTGGGGAGGGGGGGTAACGGGCGGTGGGCGTGGAGGGCAGGGGAGGGGGGAGGGGTCTGAAAGAGGGAGAGAACGAACGACCGGTGTGCGTGAAGATGTGTTTGAACGAGTATGTGTATATATTGTGCGCATGTGTGTGTGTGTGTGTGTGTGTGTGTGTGTGTGTGTGTGTGATTGCGTGCTTGCGTACTTGAAACTTCCCACTTGCTTTGAACGACAAGAGACAGGCATTTATGTCTTCATGAAGCAAATAAAGAACTGGAATGACTTTACCTCGTGTCTTTGTGTAATGATAGAAGACTGTGACAGTGTTGTGCGCTCTCTCTCTCTCCCCCCTCTCTCTCCTCTCTCTCTCTCTCTCTCTTCTCTCTCTCTCTCTCTCTCTCTCTCTCTCTCTCTCTCTCTCTCTCTCACACACACACACACACATACGCGCGTGCGCGTACATACATTTTTGTGCACACATCCAAGTGCACACACGCTTATTAAACAATATTCATTCACTTCTCTCGTTTGTAAGCTTTTGAAAACATAGACGAGTAAGCTTACTGTGAAAAAAAAACAGATCTCATTCAGTGAATTAAAGGAATCTCACCAAAGGAACCACGGATCCCCTTGACGAAATCAACCTTCAGAGATATCATCACACTGCTATTAGCTGTTTGGCATTTTGGAAAACAAAAAGCCAATCAGTAAATCTGACATTCACTGTTACTAAGCCATCGAAAACGTGCTTTGAACTACCGTGACATTTCTATAATCTACTGAATAATCAAAAGAAAAAAAACTCTTGGGAGGGGTCTTGCGGTTATTGCGATAACTGCACGTACTCTGAATGGTATTTGGCAGGGTCTATCGCTGCCCCTAGAGCTGTTCTGAAATTTATTAAGTCTTGCCAAGAGAGCTGGCAAAGAACACTAAAAAGCTTCGGTTACACGGACTCAGCAACTGCATTTAGCCCCTGTGTGTGTATGTTTTCTTTTACAGTGGGTATATATATCAATGTAAAAGAAAACATACACACTCAGGGCTAAATGCAGTTGCTGATTAGATGCTGATACTGTTTCTTTGGCAAAAACGCTTGACACTTCTTCATCAAAGATCCAAGCCAACGCCAACGTCTCTTGAAAATGAGATAATATTCTCGGACGCGAAAGAGGTTATAAATTCATTCGGGCATGCATAACGACTCTTCATGGAATAAATAGAAGAAGAAAGAGAAAAAAAAAATGCAGCCACGTAAATGGCTACCGTTTTATTTCTGCTTCAGGTACGCGATCGTGAATGGGTTCATGATTGCGAGCACTGAATCAACCCAATTTACCTGAGCCATCAGATCTGAGGAAGGCCGCGGGAACACCGCAAAAAAAAAAAAAAAAAAAAAAAAAAAAAAAATCTACTCGTAAGTTTCAATGTTGAACCGAGACGACAGTTTCCTCCAGTCCGTGGTTTAAACGTCTTTCCCTCCTCCCACTCATTCAAACTTTCCCCTCGTCATCAACACGATTTTGACCGGAAATTGATCCAAGTGTTCCACACCTTCGAAGGCCACCGATCGATCATTAACTTCAGCAGCCATCGCCATTTCAGGCTGTGGGCTATTCCAAACACCGCCTCGTCACTCCGACAAGCGCCCATACAAAAGGGAATCTCGACTGCAGCGAAATGTGTCATCAGCCGTACCCAGGGCGTCCTCGTGAATGAAAAGATTAAGCAGATCCTCCTTTCTATCGATCGTCCAGTAGCAGATCGCTCCCCTGTGCCATCAACTGAGTGCGTGCGCACTTTATGGCGGAAGTGTGCGCTTGGGTCGAGTGCACCGAGAGCAATGAGCGGATCAAGTGCGCGTGCGCCAAGGGAAGTTCTCTGAGCTGGAAACAGAACAACAAGCAGTCGGCCGGGGAGCTGATCACCGACTTTGAGTGAACAAACAGCAGCGAAAATGACAGAGAGGTGGGTGGGTGATTGATCCATCTGAATTCCGGCGATCCAGCACCGAAGGCCTTTGCTCAGATGTGGGCCATTGACAGTTACAATGTGTCAACATCCACACAAACGGCAAAACGTCGGAGATCGAACTCGTCAAGTGAAGACGCAGGCGCTGAAAGATTTAAACAGAATGAAAATAATGCCATGATAATTCTTTCAGCTGCTGAGAGTGGGCGTGTTAAAGGCTTGCAATGTTTCAGTGGTATTAAATATTCAGCTCACCACGCTGGGTTATTTCATGCCTGCTACCGGGCTGTTAAAATAAAAAAAAAAAAAGTCCTGCCATGAAAAATAAGCAAGCAAACAATGTATCTGAACTATGTACACAAAACATAAAAGTGAGTAAACTGATTGAGCCAGATCGGTTTCAGGGCGGCAGGAACTGGGATGATCAGAAATAAGTGATGATTGAAGGCAAAGTGGAAAGTAAAGAGACACGCGGCAATACAAGAGCCGGCGAAAGAGGAGCAGGATGCCGAAAGAACACAAAAGGCAGTCCAGTAAATCCGGGGTCCAGGGGGCATGGGTTACATGAGAGAGCGCTCTCCAAAGATGTTTCAACTGGAATGAAATGTGGCATATGGTCCCTCTAGTCTAGTCTCAGCTTCATCCTCAGATCTGTACATGACGTCCTCCCCCTGGAATGTGAATGTGAAGAGAGAGAGAGAGAGATAGAGAGAGAGAGAGAGAGAGAGAGAGAGATTACGCAGCGCGTCTAGTCTGCCAGTGAAAATACAGAGTGGAACACATTCTGCGGTCATGCAAGTAGAAGCCCTCACTAGAAGTACAGGTGAAGCAAATCCAAGAAATCACACATGCGAGTAGTTCTGCCAGAGAAAATCCAGCAGCATCCACCAGAGCTCCAGCAACTATTGCGCTTATGGGTAAAATGAGTGAAAGAAAAAAATAATGAAAGAATGCTAGTACAAAAATTCACGAATAATCTATATTGGCGGAGTATGCAGACTGGACAGCTAGTGTCCTTTCTTGACAGTACGTATACTCTTGTTGTTTGAATCGCGCGCGCGCACACACACACGCACGCACGCACGCATGCACGCACACACACACACACACACACACACACACACACACACACACACACACACACACGCACACACACACGCACGCACGCACGCACGCACGCACGCATGCACGCATGCACACACACACACACACACGCACGCACGCACGCACGCACGCACGCACGCACGCTCATTGCAACGTAGGATTCATGTTGTACATTATACAGCCGACCGCAGTACGGTTATCAGGGCTGTTTTAATTGTGTAACGACGTGCAAGGACAAAGACAAGTGAATTGGCCATAAAGGCATAAAGAAAAACAAACAGGCAAAAAAAATGCGGATGAGAGGCAGTCAAAGAGACGCACAGAAAAGAGGAATTACTGGCACCGAATTTTCAGAAGCGGGGATAGAATTCATGCTGAAAGCCCACGGCATCCCCTCGGACACATTATCACAGCAATGCCTAAGGGGCAATAACTGTGAGAAGACGCTCGGTTCGCTGGATTATAAGAAGACCTGTGAACCCTTGTCCAAAGACCCTACTGCCAAGCATTCTGCTAGGACGGCAAAGTTTCTGCAGTTAGTCTGCAGTAGTGGAGACTTTTCCCCAGAGCTGTACTGCTGCATGTCATCATCTGTAGCCGTTGCCTGCACAAAGCGCACGACAGATGCCCCTTTCTGTTCAATCTCCAGGGACTATCTGACATACAAGATTTTGCCGCTAACATCCGATACTCTTTGGCTATAGAAACCAACAACAGGAAAGAAAGACACACCCGAAGTTGCGGATGGGACCCTGAGTAATACTGTCCTCAACTGCCAAACCAACCAGCTGGGCGCAATCCTGCACCACCCTTGGAAGCCTGCATTTGCAACAGTTTGGAACCGTGTACAGAAACTTTTCTTTCCTGGTGTCGAAGTCGTCACAGCGTGCGTGCCTGTGCTGGGTTACATCGCAGCATCAGGATCATCAGAGACTGCATGGCCTAGGCACCACGCTCCAACGCACCACCTTATCGGGTGAACAAATCTGCGACGTCCTTGTATGCAACCTCGCTGCCGCCACTTTCATGTTTGTGGCTCATTTTTTTTTGGCCTAAAAACGGAGAGAAAAGGCAGCCATTTCAGGGACTCTGAGAGGAGAAAGAGCGGGCTCTTCACCACACGCTGCAGGGGGTTGTACATGGATGACACCGTTGCTTTCGTTTAGAAAGCAGGCATCGAAGACTTCTCGACTAGAGTCAACAGTCGACGCTATGCCATACGGTTCGTATTTGGTTAACGGGAAAGGTTCTGCTATGATGCTTAACACCAGAAACTTACACCAGGCTTTCTATCTCCGTTCTGAGGTGTCCATTCACACACATCCGTACACGTGACAGCCATCAATTTGATTCATTTCCATCGAAAGCTACGAGTCACAATACCCGCCTACCGTTCAGAGCTTTCCTACCTGATACATCTTTGAATTTCTGAAAGAGATCAAAAAGTTGTTCATAAGTGATCTCATATAAACAAGTAGATTTTAACGGAGGAAAGCTTCTTAACAACTAAATTTCCGTTGGGTTTTTAGAAGGTTTGTTTTAAAGGGTTGTGTGAATGAGTTGTTTTTATTTTAAATAATAACTTGTGAGTCGATTTCAACGCAGTGACAGCCCCGGTATGTTTCAAAACGAGGTGACTGAGGGCGGAAAATGAAGCAAATTTTAAACGGAGGGGTATTAGTTCCGCCAGACAATACAGACAAACAAATAACAGGACGAAACATAATGTATTTCGACCTCTTGGGTCTTCGTCAGGCAAAAACAAACAACATTTAGGACAATGAAAACGAAGAGAACGAGCAACCACTTATCGCTTGATATGGCTTTTTGCAGTCGGCTGGGCTATAAGCAACATTACCTTACCTTACCCGCTTATCCACAGACCCACACCACCAGATCCGTCGAAGTTGAGTTTGAGAACAGATTAAAACCTTCGGAAGAGATTGTCGAGTCTGCCAGGTACCTGTGGTGGACATGGATATCCCGGGAGTGTAGAATAATCCGCCTCGTCTTTAACACACTACCAAACCTTTGGCAAAGGACATGTCACCATGCCCTCTTGTCAGCAACGTTACTGAGGCTATCCGCAGGATGACCCGAGAGTCATGGTTGACTGACTGTCCATCTGAAGGATATCAACATCATCAGCGGACACAGCTGGTCGTTTGCAAGTTCAATAGCGTCACCATTGGATAAATCTGAGTTATACAATATTCAGTACCAGAACCGCCATGTATAATGAAACAGAAGTCTAACACCTCGTTTCAGAGGGCACATATGGCAATCCTTTCCGATGGTGCGCATCCACTCGGGAGGTATAATATCCATGTCTCGAGCATTGAACACCGTTCGTCTGAAAGCGGCGTCAAAAAGAGAATTTTATATATGCCACAGGCAGGAGTTCGATCCCTGTGATCAAGAGCGGCCACAACCTGCTTGCGGTCTACACCTACATTTATCTCCTTAGTTGTGATCAAAAACAGATCCGGATCCGCTCCAAAATGAAACGGTTCGTCCTTGTGCCACGTTCCATCTTTTCCACCAGTTTCGTTAAAATCAGTCGCCGTGGCCAAGTGGTAAAGTATCCTGCATATCAATAGCGAAGGGACTCAGCAGCAGTGCAGCTTTCCCTCTGTGGGTTTCCTCGTGGTGATCTTACACTGATCGCTTCCTGGACACTGACGTTGCTCAGACTGCGACAAGACCTTCCTGAAAGGGACAACATCCGAGTCTTGAACACTGAGCACTGTTGGTCAAAGGGCAGCATCAAGCAAGCCATCCTTACATGCCACAGTCAGAGTCCCCACCCCTAGCCATGGCCAGGGACATCACAACGAGCCTGCAGTCTACCCCCCCCCCCCCCCCCCCCCCCCCCCCCCCCCCCATCCAGTGCCTTGGTCCTGATTTTTGCTCACCATCATGTGCATTTAATCAACCCGGTGCTGTTTAGGGAAGTTAGAGAGAACTAGAAAGACATCGGGAGATCGCAGTCCTCCCTAGAATCGAGCATTCCTCCCAACTTCAAACCTTGATCCGTAACAACATTCTATCGTTCGTCCTAAAGCCACACTTAATCTTTTCGTCAAATCTCGTTGAATTCAGTTGAGTGATTCATCAACAGACAAGAAGCAGCTCTGGATGATCAGTCAGCATTGTACATCCACAGAAGCATCAAGGCTGCGACAGTGATTGTTCTCTTTGCAAATGATCTCCTCCGGATCAAAATTATTTCCCTTGGAGAAATTTATAAGGACGAGTTTCCTGTCATCTTGTAAAAACGGAATTCCAGTTGATCCGTTTTCTTACCGCTTAAAACCAGGTACAACACAGCTGATATGAAGTATTCCCACGTTTTAAAATTGTCGTTTTGTTTTTGTTAAACACAGACGGGGGAAGGGGGATGGGCGGGAGGATATACATGGGAATACATTGATTTGAATAGAACGGATCTAGTGATTTGCAATGTAAAATACGGTGGCTGCACATTTACCCCAGTGACGCTTACTAAGTCAGCGGAAGACAACCAGCTCTCCGCGCTAAGAGTGATTACTTGAAGATTGCGTTCGGAATTAGTTCTACCTTCGCCAAACACGCTGTATTTGTCCATGCGTCTGTTGGTTTGTTTGTCTGTCAGCAAGATTGTGCAAAACGTACCGAGCCTATTTTAACAAGACTTCTTTTATATCCTTTGTTTCCCATGCTGATCGACGAGGGAGAAGGGCAATGAGGATAGTGCCAAGAAGGTCCACCACGGACTGAGACTGCATGACGGGTTGCTGTCTATACCCACTCTCACAACTGATCCAGGTGTTCACCAGGCTCGAGAGATACAGACGCCTGCAGTGTCAGTCAGAAAACTCGAGCAAACACCCCCAGAGACTCATCCACCAAGTGAACGGAAACTCGACCGTATGGTCCCAGTCCTGCCAAACGAATCCACAGCAAACTCCACTCTGGGCAAGAACCACTGGGGAAAAACCGTTCTAATAGTAATCGAACCAACTACTTCCCAGCCGAGACTCTGCGACGCTATTTGCCATCGTGAGGTAGCGTCTCCTTCCTAAAGGCCACCACGCCTAAATTGACCAGGGTGTTATTCCGTTTGTTTTTCTCTGGTAAAAAGGCTTTATATTAAGTATTGCATCTTTACTTAATGGAATGTAATAGTATCTTTTTGACCTCTTTCGTAAGTCGGCTGTCAACATGGTGGTTTTTTTCTACTTTCTCACTCGCATTGTCTGGAATACACATGCTCCTCATCCTCTGATATTGTTTTAACTGATTGTATACAGCTTGTATGGTCCAGAAAGTTTGCTCTTGCTCCCATGTTTTGAATGAAGAATCTAAAAAGTGAAAAATTACTGTTGTCTTCGGTTCATCCTTTAGATAGATACATATACAGATAGACAGAGAGAGAGAGAGAGAGAGAGAGAGAGAGGAGAGAGAGAGAGAGAGAGAGAGAGAGAGAGAGAGAGAGAGATGCGCGTGCGTGCCCCTTCCATCTTCAGTATGGTTTAAACAATGTTTCCGTTTGTATTTGTCCATTTTATTACTCACACAAATTTTGTATAACTTTTTTTCTGAATTTCTTAGTGTGAATTTCGACAGACTTGGAATTGGTGTCCAGAGACAAAAAAAAATGGAAAAAATTAAAGTTTTGAACACTGCTAGGCTTTCCATGTTGTCTATATAATCAAATTATTAATATGTCTTTCACTTTAAAGAGTTTGTCTGCAATCCTTGTTTTTGTCACATTTGACAGACCATTAGAGAAATATAGTCCCAGTGTTTACAATTTATTTGGATCCCTTTTTCAGCTCACTCAAACATGTTTCTCTTGATGTTTGTGTACTGCTAAGCCAAACGCCTTAAGTCTTTTTCGTAATGTAATGCATGTCCTGAAATAGCCTCGTATTTATCAAATGTCTCAAACTTTTTTTGCATACGAATGTCCGTCACTCTCTAAATATAAAGGTTATGTCGTCAGCAAATATGCCCGCTATTTATATGCTTCTGATATTAGTATTGTCTTTTATTTTGCGAGCGAGTATCTTCAAACATGAAACAAATAAATAAGGAGAAACTTGGTCGCCGTGGTGACACAACCTTTTTCAATCTTGAAACTTGTTGAAGTTTTTTACAGTTATGTGCGCTTATAATTCCTACTTTTTCACATTCTACTTTCGTTGATTTTTTAAAATGATTATTGAAGTTTTTTGTTTTTTTTTTTTTTCGGTTTCTCTTATTCCATGCAGTTTTCCGTGTAAGTTCTTACTTTCTATTTGCAAATCACCAGTTTCTGGTGACAGCCTTCTTGTACGATAGGTTTTGTCATTTGTTTACTAACGATGTGCTTTTTCTCCCCAGTGAGCTAAAGTATTTGCAGATTTTCTCTCCTTGTGAAGCCCGCCTCGCCTTGCATTTAATAATCATACCGTCTGCCTTCTTTTTTTTCTGACTTCATTTAGTTCGGGTTTTTTTTTTTTCTTCAATTTATTAGTTGCTCATCACTTTCTTCCAGGCTATGTTCTGGAACTCAAATTTCGATCTTTGGATTCTCTGCTGACTTGATTAGGGTCTGCTTTCCCTCTTACCTTGCACGATGTGGTCTGTGCTCTATATCCAGGAGAAGGACGTCTGAGAATTACTGGGCTGATGTACCATGGAATTCAAATTTCTCGTTTGAAAGGCAGTGCTAGTGCTGCATACTGCTGTTTGATGTTCCACATACTTTCATGAACTAGCTCTACATGTTCAAGGTCATTAAGTTTAAATTTCAAAAGGGTATTTGATCTTATTTCGGGTCTAAACAATAGTTCTGGTAAACAAAAGAGTATAACTATTTCTGTAGTCATAGCAATGTCCGCATATATGGAAAGTCTGATTTGAAAAGGAAAAAAAATCTAAGTTCCTCTGCTGCGCTGATTTGTTCTTTTCCAATGACATCTTAGAACTTCCGAGATAAAATGATCTCCAGAAGACCACAAATTCAAGATCAGATATCATGTCAAGAACATTTTCCTTGTTTAAATGTTGTGACTTGCCTATTATCATGACAGCTTGGTGGCATTCAGGATCAGGCACAGTCTCCTGCCATTATTACATTTTCAGTTTTGATTTCATCTGGGTTTTTTTTTTTCAAATGAATATCTACAAAAAGAAGGATGGCTGACATCTGTTTGGACTTTAATTATTTATCAATATTCGTCCTTTCCTTGTACTCAGTAGTAGCACTGTATAGCTTCCATTTTTATCCCATATTATTTTCTTTGTTTTTAATTCATGTTATTTATTAAATACATAGGTACTCTTCTGGACCTGGTATTATCAGAGGCTTGTACACATTTATAGCTCCATTCAGCCCTGATTTCACAGAAACGCGTGTCTTGAAAAAAAAAAACAAACAAAAACAAACAAAACAAACAAAAAAACAAGACAGAGCAGAAAAAAAAATAAAGAAAGATATAAAAAAAAAAAAAAGGTTTACAGTACTTTTTCTGTCACCCGGACTGAAAGGCTTCTTTTCGATTCTGAAAGCTATCAAGACTGGCAGTTTAAGGATGAACATGATGTACAGCTCCATGTTTTCTTTCATTTCTGAACTTTGAACGTCCCATGTTCGTGCGGATTACTTTTAAAACGATTTCATGCGAGCAAGTTGTTTTTCAACAGAACTGCTGACAAATCTGAATAGTTAACAGATGCATACAGACATTACAAATACAATACATAAAAGTGAAAAATGTACAGATAGAACAATGTGGTAAAATAATCCGTCGTTTCAATTCGCTGGCAAACGATATGCTATTTGTTTCCGCATAATTAACAAACACGTGTACAAGGGTGGGCATGACCTTCTCCACTGTGCATACAAACTTTTCTCATGGGTTTCCATCGTGCAAATGGCGTTGAAAGTATTTACCAGTCGCAAGAAACTTTTCAGTAATCGGCCGGTGGAATAGCCCGAAATATATGTTTGAATTCGTTTTAAAGAAAAGACAAAGAATAGAAAAAAAGGGGGGAAAAAAAAACAATATCGGTGTCTGTTTAGCTTCTTTAACACGCGTTTTCTTTTTACACACACACACACACACACACACACACACACACACACACACACACACACACATATAACTTTGGAGAGATTTAAACCTGGAGCTTTCACTCAAAACGCACCTGCAATGGCAGATGGGCGTCGGCAGGTGCTCCTATTAGAAAACAGCGCTTCGTGTTCTTGCCAGGAAATCCACTTTCATATTTTTTTCCCCCCCCCCCCCCCCCCCCCCCCCCCCCCTTTTTTTCTTTCTTAATTTGGAAGGGAAGGGAGAGGAAGGTGTGTGTGTGTGTGTGTGTGTGTGTGTGTGTGTGTGGGGGCGGGTGTGTGTGTGTGTGTGTGTGTGAGGGTAGAGGGGGGAGGCAGTAGCAGACTCGTTTAACATGCCCCTTCAATGGTGTTATTCCCACACCGCTCATTCGGGCTTTCATCATACTGAACCACACCAGTTCAGCCTGCTTGCAGCCCCAGCATGCCAGTCTGCAGGGAGCAGTTTACTTCAGGTCGCCAGAGAAGGCTTTGCACAGATGGCGAATCACTTCCGTGAGGTTCAGCTGCGCCTGTTGCCTTTCAACTCAAGCAGGACACCACCTGCAAAATCCTGAACCGATGTCAGTAATTCTTCAGTCACAGAGCCGGTGCCAGTGAACAGATCCTTCAACGACAGCGCCAACAGATCCGTTCCCCCCCCCAGCCCCCCCCCCCCCCCCCCCCCCCCTCTCCCCTCGTTCTCCCGGAGAGGACCCAATACAGGCCATACACCACATTTAGAGTTATGCGTTAAATCACAATATATAATCCATGTAAGCGTTTTGAGACGTAGCATAAACTTGAGCCATAGAGATTGATATCATATTGTAGATCAAATTAACCCCCCCCCCCCCCCCCCCCAGTCGTTTCTCTTGTTTGGGGGGATTTCTGTCTCCTTACCTGACGTCACAATTCAAGCTTTCGCACTCACCTGTGACCCTATCTTTGCGTCAGATAGTCTCCCGAAAATAGTCCCGTTCCTTTCATTTCAATTCGTCCGCTTGGAACCACTTAGCGTGTACTTTGATTGGCATATGAAAAAAAAAAAGACAGTAAATCAACTTTAAGATTAAAAAAAACTTCTCAAAACAATCTTAATTGTGCCTGTCCACAAATACTCGACCCCTTAAGCAAGGCCTCGGCGTATTAATTTTCGGTATACAGTCACAACCGTCCAACGACAGCCACCCACCTGTAGCATCTCTCTCGGAGAACATCGTCACATCCATCCAGCAACAGGCCCTCCTCCAGACAGCACCACTTCATCTATCCAACCGACAGCCGCTCCAGAGAGCGCCGCAACATCAGTAACGACAGTCACTCAGTATTTACCAATACCGACGACGTTGACGTCAAAGGCATCGTCGTGGAAAGGAAATGGAAGTTGAGGTCACCACGAAAGCAGGGGTTAAGTAAAAGAGTCACATGATTGAATGCTTTCTTTTACAACGAACAGCGGGGGCATGAAACACGACCAGGCGGTTTCATTCTGGTCCAAGACCACCACATATCAGGGCTGAGCTCTACGCTTCCTTTCATGCTGTCCTATGGGGATGCCAGGGGATCTTTCCGTACAGTTCGCTCAGCTGCCGTCTGAAGTTCTGCGCCAGTAACTCCCTCTTTTCAATCACTCTCTTTGACTTTGTCTTTTTTTTTTTTTTTTTTTAAATTAATCTTTACTGTCGTCTACTATTTGTATGCCTTCTCTTCCGGAAGTTGTCGAGTTATGCGAATAGGTGTTGCTGTCTTCTCTCTTTCTCTCTCTCTCTCTCTCTCTCTCTCTCTCTCTCTCTCTCTCTCTCTCTCTCTCTCTCTCTCTCTCTGATGTACTACACCAGTACATTGTGCGATGGAAGATGATCTCATAAGTAAATTTTATTGACGTCGCACGATTTGAGTTTTTTTTTTTTTTCCTCCTTCGTTTCTGTGGGAGTTCTTTCTCTTTTATCAGACAGATAACTTTTCAAACACAATCACATGCCTCCAACAATACAAGTATCACTTTATGTGCAGTATCCCCTCCACCCTCCATCCCCTCCCCCCTACACCCCCCACCAACACACACACACACACACACACACACACACACACACACACACACATCCCTTCTGCTCTTCCGCCAACTCTAGATGCTTTCCCTTGAAAAAAAGAAAAAACCAGAAAAGAAAAAACAATGAACTATTTTTTTTTTCTTTTGTTTTTTGTTTTTTGTTTGCCACCGTACCTGAAACGGATACTGTGATTAAAAAAAAAAATCCTGCAAGAACACACACACACACACACACAAACACACGAGCGCGCGCGCGCGCGCACAACACACACACACACACACACACACACACACATACGCGCACACTATTTATGAACAGACACAATTGTGTCTGAAAGTTGATGATTCTCCTTTTCCTTTATATACCCATGAAACTAAATGCTAGGTGTTTCGCGCACACCTTATTTATATACAAACACAGTTGAATTGTTTTGAAAATATCCATCGTGTCTGAAAGCTGGTTCTCCTTCTTTTCCTTCGTGAATCCATCAATGTTTTATATGCGAGGTGGTTCCTAGCCCACAGATGAAATTGAAAGGAATGGGAATCCTGAAGACTGAAATATGACTTGAGCATTTCAGGTTCCAGTCCAGGATTATAGATCAGACCGGAACGTCATTTTATCGTTTACACACAATTTTTTTTTTCACCTACAGAAATAGCGGAGGAAAAGAGCGAGTATGATAAGGGTGACGTTAAACTATAAATCCTAAAGCCCTCACTGACAGCCTTGGAAACCACTGAGTTCTGTGCTTTTTTACAGAACGATTTGGTTCTGGTTTTTTTTTGTGTTTTTTGTGTGTGTTTTTTTTTGTTTTTTTTTTGCCCTTTTAGAGTCGACTTTGTGTGGAGAAGTAAGGATCAGAATGGAATAGGGAAAGGGACAGAACCGGTACAGTTAATTTGCCTGGATTGGCCTCAAACTCGTCAAGTAGTCTGGGATGAACTCTCCTGGGAAATGTTACTGAAGAATTCAAGATCATATGTGAAAGCTGTTTACATATATAACATGTTTGAAAAAAAAAAAAAAACATTCTCAGTA
>JADBJO010000296.1:422500-425000 GCA_016801955.1 Conus betulinus
CTTCTCATTTGTACACTCCCTATATCTTCCCCCCTCTCACCCCCCCCCCCCCCCCCTCCCCCCATCCATTTCTTCTCTGGTTTCTATTTGTTATTATCTTTGACTTTCATAAATTTTTGTGATTATTCGTCGTTTTCACCGATTTTTTCTTGTCTTTTCTTTCTGCGTACGCAGGCTGATACTCCTGCAGACACTGCCTGTATTGACAGGCAGTGGAGTTTTTGTGTATGACCGTTTTTTTTTTTTTATCCGCCATTAAGGCAGCCACACTCCATCTTCGTGGAAGGTGCATGCGATGTGTGTAACGTGTCATCCATACCAACGGCCAAACTGGCCTTCTCTTCCGAAAGTTGGTGATGGGATTTTACGTGTGTGCAAGATGTGCGTGCGTTCACACACAGGAACTTCGGTTTATAGTCTCATTCGAGGACTGTATGGGGAATGGAGTCCAAACCAATGTTAACTCCGAGGGGAAAATCCCCTTGTACCGAAATTCGAACTCGCAACCCCAGGATCACGAGTCCGACGCTCTACAACTGAGCTATTCCGCTCCCCCCCCCCCCCCCCCCCCCCCCCCCCCCCCCCCCCCCCCCCCCCCCCCCCCCCCCCCCCCCCCCCCCCCCCCCCCCCCCCCCCCCCCCCCCCCCCCCCCCCCCCCTCCCAAAAAAAAAAAAAAAAAAAAAAAGCAGATTTGCTTATTCAATGTTCCATCTGAAAATAAGATTTTGGTTTTTTTGAATTTTTTGACTCATGCCTTGGCTCATTTTTGCATTTTAGAATCATCAGTGCCTCTGTTGTGCTTCGACCCGAGGAGAAGGAAAAATATGACATGGCCGAACACTGTCACAGGCCGAATGACTGACTGGGATCTGCAGCACTTCCATCGTGACAGCAGAAAGCAGGCTGAATGTGCACTTCTGTTCGAAGTTCTTTTTCTTCCTCTCTGACTCAGGGTTAATGGGTCCAGCACGTCGTTTTGACATAATGGCGGCGGATGAAGCTGAACCGGAAGTTAGTGTCCAAACACCTCTTTGGCTATACGAACGGCAGATATGCACACTCTGCGGATAAACGAAGTTTTCTTTTTCTTTTTTTTTTTTTTTTTTTTCTTTTTTTTCGCGAGCAGAGTTTGTTTTTTTTTTTTTTCGACTTCTAGCAGAATGACGTGCGTTTGAGCATTCTAAATTCCGCTGACAGCGAGATGATTGGCAGCTCTGTCATTTTCAATGACTGACGGGCACAGACACCGCAGAGATCTAGACATTAGTCCGTGAGTCTCACACGCACAGTCATCACGGAAATCAGAACACCGTGAATGTGATCGACGCAGCCACCACAGAAATACAACACATAGTATAGTCATTGCAACTGGCAGGCAAAGTGACAACAGAGATCAAGACGTTCTTGTCAGTGATACCGACAGGTACTGTCACCACAAACGTCAAGGCACACGGTCGGTGAATCTGGCTGTTCTAGTTACCCACAGCGATCAAGACATATACCGTCTGTGAATGTGACACAGTCACAACAGAGATCAAGACAGACAGTGAATCTGATACCATAGTGAGCACAGAAGATCAAGACGTAGTCGGGTGAAGCTGACTAGTACAGTCATCATCGAGATTAAGGTATATGGTTCGTGAATCTGGCATGCACAGTTACCTTTGGGAACAAGAAATCAAGTCAGCTAATCTGACAGACATAGTCGCCAGAGAGATCAAGACATGTAGCCGGTGAATTTGACAATATCACTACACATATCAAAACATATAATCGGTGAAATTGACGGGCACAGTCAACACAGAAATCAAAATATAAAGTTGGTGAATTTGACAGGCACGGTCAACACAGATATCAAAAATAAAGTGTGTGAATTTGACAGGCACAGTCATCACACAGATCAAGACAGCCGGGATATCTGATAAAAATAGTCACCACAAAGGTCAAGACATATAGCCAGTGAATCAGACAACAACAGTCACCACATAGATTACGATAATAGTCTGTGAATCTGGGCAAACAACGGTCAACACAAATATCCAAACATATAGACATCGAATCTGACAGGAGCAGTCACCACAAAGATCCAGACCTATTGTCGCTGGCTCCGACGGTGATAGGCAGGGCAAAAAGTATAGGTAGTACGGTAATAGGCAGTGCAAAGAGGACTGGTAGTACGGTAATAGGCAGGGCAAAGAGGATTAGTAGTACGGTGATAGGGAGGGCAAAGAGGATTGGTAGTAGGGTGATAGGGAGGGCAAAGAGGATTGGTAGTACGGTGATAGGGAGGGCAAAGAGCATTGGTAGTACGGTGATAGGCAGGCAAAGAGAGGATTGGTAGCGAAACGGTGATAGGCAAGGCAAAGAGGATTGGTAGTACGGTGATAGGCAAGGCAAAGAGGATTGGTAGCACGGTGATAGGCAGGGCAAAGAGGATTGGTAGTACGGTGGTAGGCAGGGCAAAGAGGATTGGTAGTACGGTGGTAGGCAGGGCAAAGAA
>JADBJO010000296.1:430000-442500 GCA_016801955.1 Conus betulinus
GATGTCCATTCGATTATTCCAACATCTTTGCGCATCTCAACCCCTATTTTTGCTTCCCCCTCCCTGCCACCAAATTGAAAAACTTGCATGTGATCTACTTTCCGAATAATTCTTGAGGATCGAAAATGCTGAATTACTTAATACATAGTTTTCCGATATTGGGGTGTTTTATTTTTTCACCCGATTAGTTTTGAGCTATTTCAGGTGTCTAAGATAAGTGAATGGTTATTTTGTTGTTTCTTCGCTATATGGTTTATTGATTTTTTCTCTATCTAAACTGTGTTATATTAAGATGATTTGATTTCCTGGTTAATAGTGTTATGCTAGTTTAGACACTATATTAATAAGATATCATACACGTCATGGCACACTCACATTACAAGGCCTTCTAAATTCATGGCTTAATCACTAAACAACATATGGCTGATATTCATTGTATAATCATGTTCAGTCAGTTCATTGGCACTTCTATTCTTTCATGTCAAGTCTAATATTCACCTCGCAAAGGAACAGAAGTTACGGGACAACAGATTGAGTACGACTTACGGAACATGAAAACACACACCCACACAAATGGCTGTGTGTAACTCCCAACAACGCCGCTCGACACGCCCACCGTACGCACACTATCTCACGCAGGCACAAACACAAACACACACAAACCCCCCCCACAACCAACCACACACACCCGAGCCCGCCCACACACACAAACACACAAACTACACACACAACACATAAGCACATACACACACGCATCATCTTTATATTAATCTTCGTTAGATTTAATTGTTAAAGGTTTGCTGCTCTGATTTCCACAATTGCCAAATGTTTGTCTATACTTAAATTTGTACAATGTGTCTACTGAGGTCCGAGTATGTTAATTTTCGATGATGCTTTACAGTCAATCGTCAATAATTCGTGTTCGAACTTTTTTACTTCGGGTGTGTGCCTTATTAGGTTAACGATGATAATCGTGTATTACTGCCATGTTTGTGTGTTGAAATTAGGGTGGTTCGATTGTCTTCTTTGATAAACTTAAGCTATTTGCTTGAAGCTTTGAATATTCTTTTACAGTGCGTTGTCAATAGTTGGCTTGAATTGGCATCTTCATGGGCTAATTGTGGGTTTTTTTTTTCTCTGTTTTCGTACTCTCGTATGGGACTTTTGTGGAATGCCGAGTTGATGAGGTTTTACTTTTCACGAAAAGCCACGTTCAATATTTTTTGGAAAAAGTTTGGTCAATTATACTGATTCGAATGGACGCTTATTCATAAACTGAGTTCTGGTTTAATTGCGTTTAAAGTCGTGACAGTTCTGTATCGTAGTAGAATTGCTTTTTGCCTTGTCTTTTTCATTGCGCTTACTGTGATATTCCTTTTTTAAAGTTGTTAGATATAAACCGTTGGTGTCACTATGCTGCATTGTATTGAGACACTTGTGGTGTTCTATGCTGGCTGGCTGGCTGCCAGTTCTGGGGCTGTCTCTTCCCATCTCTCTACCTCTCTCTCTCCTCTCTCTCTCTACACACACACATTCAACCATTAGCACACATCACACACACACAACATCACACACACCACACACACGCAAATCACACACAAACACACACACACAACACACCAAACACACAACACACACACACACACGCACATACACACCACTACACACACCCACCACACACTACACCACGAACATCACACCACCACTTTACACCTACACACACATCACAGAAAAGCGTGAGGGAATAGAGAGAGGGGGGCGTATGGGGAGGGGGGTTGAGGATGAGTGTGAGGAAGGGAAAGACAAAACGTGAGTCCACAGATTGCAGACAGATCTGCCGGACATTCCCCAAGCCTCAGGGCGTCGTGGTTGAACAGTCTGTGTGTACATAAATCACGTCGTGACGAAGTGTGCACGGAGAGCAACAGACCGCACGTTAGGAGGCATGCAATACAGGTCCAGTCAGCACCTGGAACCCGAGGGCCACTGGTTTGTCCTAGAAACAGTTGGTTGGTAATGGGATCTGTAGAGACCAAAAGAAATTGGTTGTTGTCTAGGTGCAGTCAGCTAATACGGATCCATAAGAATCAGAGTCATTGAGGGAGATTTTTTTTTTTGTACCCAGATAGTCGCCAGCCCTTGGTTCCAAATGAACCTAAGTCATGTGCCGGCTCTTTCTTGAGACCATTTTTTTACCTAGCACTGTGCTATATATCGGTTAAGGATCGTCACAAACATGTGAATGGAAAGATATAGATACAGCCAACTGGTTCTTTGGTGGTTATTGAAGTACAGATGACCATTCACGGATAACCCTAATCGGGGCTCTGCCCTCTCAACCAGGGGTAGTGAGAGAGAAAGGACAAGGGCGCAGGCGGGGTCAGTTGTCTAGACACAGTTGTTGGTAATGGATCTGTATGAGACCAAGACATTGGTTGTCTAGGTGCAGTCACTAATACTGGATCCATAAGAATCAGAGTCATTGAGGGATTTTTTTTTTGTACCCAGATAGTCGCCAGCCCTTGGTCCAAATGAACCTAAGTCATCGGCTTTCGAGACACATTTGCCAGCACTTGTTCTATATCGGTCAGATCGCACACCATGTGATGGAAGATATAGATACAGCCAACTGGTGTGGTTAGAGTCCAGATGACCACGATAACTAAATCGGGGCTCGACCTCAACCAGGGTATGAGAGAGAAAGACACGGGCGCAGAGGGGGTCAGGGTGGAGAACGAAAGAGGGTGAAATCAAGGGTGTATGGGCTGGAGAAACAAAGAAAAAGGCTGTAGAAATTATGGAAACAAGACCACATACATGACATGCTGAATGAGACATCAAACGCGTTTTTCAATTTTTTTTTCAAAAGTAATATGTCACAAACTGTTGAATCAGCCACCCCATGAAGTGATAGTAGGGGTCCTATTAAACAGCTTAAGACTGAAAAGTCCCAAAGCTTCACGGCCATGTGGCTGATAACCATTGATGGTTCATCTTATCAGGGGCACGGCACTGCAGCGAACCCATTTCTCTCTCTCTCTCTCTCTCTCTCTCTCTCTCTCTCTCTCTCTCTCTCTCTCTCTCTCTCTCTCTCTCTCTCTCTGCCGCGCTTTAACCTTCCCTAACCTGAGTCAAATACCCATTCACTGCCGAGTAGACAAAAAAGAGGGTTTTCAACACAGTTCTGAAAAATTCGAGGCAACGAGCGTCAAACTCACGACCGTGAACTCCACAGGCAAAACGTTCAAAACCCACTTGACTACGAGCTCCTGTTCAACAGACTCATACAAAAGCAAGAGAAATCCTCACTAGAAGAATAGACAGACAGGATATGCCTCCGAACTTCTCTGTCTTTACGATCATCTGGAGGTATTGACCTGCCACCTCCATGGCTGGAGGACGGCCTCTACGCCACGGGGGGGGGGGGGGGGGGGGGTGGGGGGGGGGGGGGGGGGGGGGGGGGGGGGGGGGGGGGGGGGGGAACGTGAAGTATATTCGCCTCAGAGAAAACAAAATCTCTTCGAGAGTTCCATACACTTCAAATGCGACAGTCAAAACAAGAAGAGAAAGTTCAACCACTTCAAGAACCGTAGTTTCCTGCCTTAATAAGGACGGGAGGTCAACAAAGAGGTCAAGGGGAGTCTGACCCCGGGCACGTCTTCTATGACAAGACTCAAGGTTATCTGAACCACCAGGGGTATCAGCCTCTCTGTGAAGATACAGCTCTGCAAACCACTTGTGGTATCTCCACTTCTGAATCAATATGAGAAATTGACGGCAACAGCAGATCTCCATCGAATAATCCAGTCATTGAAGAACAAGGGCCTCAGACAGATTCTTCACATCTCAAACGAGGAACGACAAGAAGACAGTCAAACACACGCTGGCAGACTAAAGAAAAACATCTCTCTTTATCTGGGCCTGAGGCAGCCTGGTACGTGACATGCATTCCGTTCTGACCACATCTCCTAGACCGCGCAGAGAGGGTGGACGTCACGGAGGAAGAAACCCGAGTAAGCAACCTGCTGACTGGATTGTTAGCATCAGCTCTGCCCTGTTGCGCGTGACTGACGATAGAAGGCCTCTGAAGATCCTAGGCATCCCTGTGTGACCTGCTGTCCTAGAGCAATGATAGACTAGCGTCCTTGTAAACTGCGCAGAGCTGCTCAGTCTACAAGGAAAATGATCCCGTCCTTCAGCATATAGCATATAGATATTTGAATTTTAGCATTGAGTTTTTCTGTTTTTCTCTCCCCCCCCCCCCCCCCCCCCCCCCCTTCTCCGTTTTCCTTCCCTCAGGGTACAGAACAGGAGTCCTCGAGAAAAGAATTCACAAAAGCAAACGCTAGGACAGTGTTATCGGGGTAAAGATGGGCGTGTATTGATTGTGTTGATTATATTATGTTGATGGTGGTGGCGTCTGCATGGTGTGTGTGTGTGTGTGTGTGTGTGTGTGTGTGTGTGTGTGTGTGTGTGTGTGTGTGTGTGTGTGTGTGTGCGCGCGCGCGCGCGTGTGTGTCAGGGGAAGCGTGTAGTGATAAACATATACACACTCTAGTAGTCTGAACTCTATAAGAAACAAAAACATTACAAAGCGTAAAATTTTGTTGTTGTTGTTCTGGGTTTTGACGATGTGTGCTACCAGTCAAACAAACGGTTGTCTTCCTACTCAGACAAGCAGTCAACTACCACTACCATGCCACACCTCAGACAGACAAACAACTACCAGAACCATGTTGTAACACCTCAGACAAACATTCAACTATAAGTATCATCTTATAACACCTCAGACAAACAATCCACTACCAGTACCATGTCACACCTCAGACAAACAATCAACTACCAGTACCATGTCACACCTCAGACAAACAATCAACTACCAGTACCATTTCACACCTCAAACAAGCAATCACTACCAGTGCCATTTTGTAACATCTCAGACAAACAATCAATCACCAGAACCATGTCACACCTCAGACAAGCATTCAAGTGCCAGTATCATGTTGTAACACCTCAGACAAACAATCAGCTACCAGTACCATGTCACACCTCAGACAAACAAACAACTACCAGTTCCACGTAACACCTTAGACAAATATCCAACTACCAGTACCATGTAATACCTCAGACAATCAATCAACTACCAGTACCATGTTTTAACACCTCAGACAAACAATCAACTACCACCAGTACCGTGTAACACCTAAGACAAACAATCAACCACCAGTACCATATAACATATCAGAGAAACATTCAACTACCAGTACCATGCTGTAACACCTCAGACAAACAAATCAACTACCAGTACCATGTTGTAACACCGCAGACAATCAATCAACTACCAGTACCATGTTGTAACACCTCAGACAAACAATCAACTACCAGTACCACGTAACACCTCAGACAAACATTCAACTACCAGTAAAATGTTGAAACACCTCAGACAAACAATTAGCTACCAGCTCCATGTAACACCTCAGACAAGCAGTCAACTACCAGTACCATGTAATACCTGAGAAAAACCATCAACTACCGGTAATATGTTGTGACACCTCAGACAAACAGTCAACTGCCAGAACAATATTGTAACACCTCAGACAAACAATCAACTACCAGCACCATGTCACACCTCAGACAAGCAATCAACTACCAGTTCCATGTTGTAACACCTCAGACAAGCATCAAATTCCAGTACCATGTAACACCTCAGACAAACAATCAACTACCAGTACCATGTTGTAACACCTCAGATGAACAATCAACTACCAGTACCATGTTGTAACGTCTCAGACAACCAATCTACCTCCAGTACTATGTCACACCTCAGACAAATAATCAACTACCAGTACAATGTCACACCTCAGACGAGCAGTCAACTACCAGTGTGTCACGTTGTAACACCTCAGATAAGCAATCAACTACCAGTATCAAGTAATACGTCAGACAAGTGATCAACTACCAGTACCATCTTGTAATACGTCAGACAAACAATCAACTACCAGTACCATGTTTTAACACTTCAGACAAAAACAAACAACTACCAGTGCCATGTTGTAACACCTCAGACAAGCAATCAACTACCAGTACCATGTCACACTTCAGACAAACACATCAACTCCTAGTACATGTTGTAACACCTCAGACAAATAATCAACCACCAGCACCAAGTAACACCTCAAACAATCAACTACCAGTACCATGTTGTAACACCTCAGACAAACATTCAACTACCAGTATCATCTTGTAACACCTCAGACAAACAATCAACTACCAGTACCATGTCACACCTCAGACAAACAATCAACTACTAGTACCATGTTGTAACACCTCACACAAACAATCAACTACCAATACCATATTGTAACAGCTCAGACAAACAATCAGCTACCAGTACCATATAATACCTCAGAGAAGCAAGCAACTATCAGTACCATGTAACATTTCAGACAACTACCCAGTGCCATAAAACACTTCAGACAACTACCAGTACTATGTAACACCTCAGACAACTACCAGTACCATAGAACACCTCAGACAACTACCAGTACCATAGAACACCTCAGACAACTACCAGTACCATATAACACCTCAGACAACTACCAGTACCATATAACACCTCAGACAACTACCAGTACCATAGAATACCTCAGACAACTACCAGTACCATAAAACACCTCAGACAACTACCAGTACCATATAACACCTCAGACAACTACAACTACCATATAACACCTCAGACAACTACCAGTACCATATAACACCTCAGACAACTATCAGTACCGTGTAAAAACCGACAGCGGGCGCCATCATCAGAAGACCAAGCCACTCCATTTCCGCTTAAAACCTACCGTCAACAGAGTGCTCTCCCTTGCCCATTGATCTGCCCGCCATGATGGCGCTGCCCTTCCTCCTCCGTGCCACGTCCACCGCCACTCGCCACTCATTCCGGATCGACAGTGTCTCTCTCCCCCCCCCCCCCCCCCCCCCATCCCATTCGCCCGCCCCCTCTCTTCCTCCACCTCCCACACTTCCTACTCGCTGATAGCCCAGCATGTTTATCAACCCTCTTTTAGCTTTGACCCCCCCCCCCCCCCCCCCCCCCCCCTTTTCCACCCTGCGTGTTCTTTCCTCCTTTCCTACCCCCCCCCCACCCCCACCCCCCACCCCATCTCCCTATGCCCCTTCCCCCCTCCCCCCCCCCCCCTCCCCTCCACTGGTCCAGACCCCTTGGGTCAAAATCGTAAGTACATGACAGACCTCAGCGATCCAGGCCGGACCGAAGGTCGGAGTGACATGCACGTCGGTCCCCAGCCGAGACAGGAGATGATGACAGATAGACGCTCTGGTTTGGGGGAGGGGGGGAAGGGGGTAGGGGGATGGGAGGGGTTAGCGTTGGTCCTGAGAGACGTCTGACTGACCCCCCCCCCCCCCCCCTCCTCCCACCATTCCCACCCCCACTGCCTTTTCATCATCAGTTTCCGAGTCTTTGATCTTTCTGTGCAAAAAAAAGATGATCCTATAGCGTCATAGACGTAAAGTGAAGATTGTGGAAAAGGAGAGCGAGAGTGAGAGAGAGAGAGAGAGAGAGAGAGAGAGAGAGAGAGAGAGACAGACAGACAGACAGACAGAGACAGAGACAGAGAGAGAGAGGGAGAGAGAGAGAGAAGGTAGACAATATGGACAGAACAACTCAAGACTGGAGTATGTGTGTGTGTGTGTGTGTGCGTGTGTGTGCGTGTGTGCGTAAGCGCATGCCCGTATATAGACTGTAGCTCGCGCGCGTGCATACACACACACACACAGGCGCGCGCGCGCGCGCGCATGCATGCATGCATGCATGCACACGCGCGCACGTGTGTGTGCGTCTGTGTGTGTGTGTGAGTGTGTGTGTGCTAGCATGCGTGTGTGTGTGTGTGTGTGTGTGTGTGTGTGTGTAGATGTCTAATGTTTGTTTGAACATGAGTGGAATGTTTTCTAACTCAACTTTATGCTGAGATCTGTTCATTATCTGCCCATCATAAACCATTTGTTCCCCTTTGAAGAAGTGAAGAAGATCAAAAGCAGCCCAATATTTGCTGCTGCAATCGGCCTCAACGGGTCAGTGAACACTGCACAGCTAGTGGATGAAAAATGAGCTGTGGGAATGAGGGGGTTGGGGAGGATGGGAGAGTATGAGGAACTGACCCCTCTCCCCTCCCTCTCCGCTCCCTTCCCCCTTCCTCTCCCCAGTACATTTTTGAGTCAAAAGCACAGGAAAATAAACACATTACAGAAAATATTGCCGCTAACAACAAAACAACACAACAGCAAATGTGAAATTGCATGGTTTGCAAGAACATCCATCAAATCAAGCCTTCTAGCATACAATGAAGTCTGGAGATTGTTTTTTACCTCCCCTTTTTTTTCCCTGCTCAATTTCCTGTCAGACGGCAATGTCAGCATAGCATATCCATGACCTCCCCACCCACCCTTTTTCCCCTCCTGCCCCCTTGTCCGAATACACACACACACACACACACACACACACACACACACACACACACGTCAATATCTCGTCAGTCTTCTTGTCACCTCTGCACACTCCTCCCTTCCCCTCTCTCCAACTCCACCCTCATGTCGAGTCCTCTCCCTGTCCACTATCTCTTCCCCCCTCCCTTTCCTCTGAGGTCAAAAGTGTAAGTGCGGCAGATGTCAATGGTCCCGACTGGTTCTGCGAAGGTCGGACTGACATGTATGAAGGTCAGTCTGGACTGAGACAGGAGATGGTGACGAGAGCTGCCTCCGGTGTCATGGTTTGGTCCTCAGACAGATCTGACTGACAGGTCTGGGCTTTTTTGCTTCCCCAGTTTCCGTGTCTTTGATTTTCTCTCTCTCTCTCTCTCTCTCTCTCTCTCTCTCTCTCTCTCTCTCTCTCTCTCTCTCTCTCTCTCTCTCTCTCTCTCTCAGAATGTTCATCATCATATGTGTAGTATCATTTTCCTTTGTGAACGCCTCTGCCTTGACGTGGGCAGAAGGGCTGGCTCGATGACACATTCTGTCTGTCTGTCTGTTTTTTCTCCCTCTGTCTGTCCGTCTCTCTGTCTGTCTGTCTGTCTCTCTCTTCTCTCTCTCTCTCTCTCTCTGTCTCTCCCTCTCTCTGTCTCTGTCTCTTTCTCTCTCTTTCTCTCTCCTCTCTGTCTGTCTGTCTCTCTCTCTCTGTCTGTCTGTCTCTCTTTCACTCTCTGTATGTCTCTCTCTCTCTCCTGTCTGTCTGTCTGTCTCTCTCTCTCTCTCTCTCTCTCTCTCTCTCTCTCTCTTGTCAAATTCGGATTGGGTATATGCGATATCAGCACTCTTAAGAGGTACACAGAGAAAATCAAACTCTTGCCCTTTTTGTAAGGTTACAAAAGACGAACATCATTTTTTGTTTGTATGTCCAATATATCAGAAATTAGAGAAAAGTATCTGACGAAAGTTTTTGGAAATTAAGACGGAAATACACATTTGACACTATATCTGAAGAGCAAAAGCAGTTTTATCACACGTACTGTTGCAATGTTTATTTATTATGCTTTAAAAAAAAAAAGAGAGAGAAGAAGAAAATGCGAAATCCATTTCAACTGTGTAATTTTTTTTTTTTTTTTTTTTTTTTTGCTGTTTCTGTATTAAAAGGGTAAAATGGGGAAACTGCATAGAAAATACCTGAAAGCAATTTCCCCAGTTAGTTTATCCTATGCAGTTAGGAAATGATATATTTTTTTGTTTTGTTATTTGGTCTGTGTTTGGTCTGTGTTTTTCTCATTTTGTGTCTTTACATGATACATGTACCTCCTTTGCATACAGGCAGGTGGCCTTGCAGTAAACTTTTTTCAGAGTTCAGAGTTCAGAGTTCTCTCTCTCTCTCTCTCTCTCTCTCTCTCTCTCTCTCTCTCTCTCTCTCTCTCTCTCTCTCTAAGTGTACACGTGCAGGACAGGGGATTCTGCAGGCATGGTGAACACTGTCATAAAGGAATGAGAACAGGACAGGACACTGAGGGGATGGAGACTGAAAAGGGGTGGAGGAGGGAGGAGTCCGAAGGAGAAATGAGAGGAGGCTGGGTCGCAGAGGGGACAGGGGGGGTAAACAAACAGAGTGGCACAGAGTCAGACCGACAGTCTGACAACACAGGGACAAGAAGAAAGGATTCAATGTGGCTAAATTCCCTCCCTATAAATCGATGCCCGCAGCTTTCTCTCTCTCTCTCTCTCTCTCTCTCTCTCTCTCTCTCTGTGTGTGTGTGTGTGTCGTATTTGAGGCAATGAAAAGACGATCACTGTACCACTGTACCAAGAACGGCACAACTAAAGTACTGTGCAGATTTTCTATTATTGATATGAAACCCAAAGTTCGCACTTACGTCAAAGACCTCTGGAAAGAGGACTGGAACCCTTATATGATAACAACAAACTCTTTCAAGTCCGTCCAAACTTTACATGGTTTTTACCATCTGCCACTGGAGGCCATAAAGAAGAGACGATTGCACACAGGTTTCTCTTTTTCCCACTTTGCTCCATGGTGCATTTCATGTAGCGTACACGTACGACAAAACACGTTCTTACAAACTGTTGAGACTCGCCTGATATCAAATATGGAAAGTTTACAGCAAACTCCATGACATCCTGTTCAGAGATGTTCCACAGCATGGGATTTTGAGTACTGACAGACAGAAACATTCTCCATCTCATTTTGTTCATGGAAGAAAGAGCCTCTTCAGGGGGGTGGTGTTGACTGCTCCTAGCGGCGTTGTCTGGCAGTCCCACCCGCACCTTTGGGTGTACCTTTTTCCTATTTGCCTTTTGACCTACTCTGGGAAAGGTCCAGTGAGGAAAGACCCACTGACCCAGGGAAAGTCCTGTTGACAGCCAGAAAGACACGGGATTTCTCTTCAGAGGGCATGTACGACCTCATGGCAAAAGCTTGGTCGTGTCTTTAGTTGTACTGTTCTCACCTGTCAGCGGAACAGCATCGTGTGAGGCTGTGGGGTGCACACTCCAGTTGCTTGACGGTGACATTTTTTGCTGGTGGGCTCTGCAGTCATCAAATATGGGCTGGTACACCCATGGGAACGCACCCATGGAGGTCTTTTTTTTTTTTTTTTTTTTTTTGCTGTCCCAACTTCTGCGCCACCTCAGAGGCAGTGCACATGTCAAGTCGTCAAGAGGCAACCCACCGGAGGGAAACACTGCACTGCTGCCGAGTCACTTCGGTGGTGTTCAGTGGCGCCTGTTCTGATCTAACATACGCAGGACACCACCTACTATGCCCCTACTGACGACAATAATTGCTTAGTCGCGGAGCCGGCGTGAGTGAGCTCTCCCTCCGAGGGCGCCACCACGTCCGTCCAACAACAGCCCCCATGGACCCGCCGATGCCGGTGACCCCGACGGAACCAAACCAAGGCCACAGACGTGGAGAGGACATCGAAACTGAGGTCACCATGAGAGCAGGGTATGAAGGGCCACAGAATTTGAGACTTTTTTTTTTTTAATGCTGATCGATGAGAATGAGGATGATGAAGATGATGCTACGGATTTCCATTTCGGTCTGAGACTACATGACAGGGCTGTACTCTACGCTTCCTTTCATAATATATCCCGGCGTCAACCAGGCCCGAGAGATACAGGCACCTGCAGTGTTGGTCAGGAAATTTGAGCAACACTCTCAGAAACGCATCCATTAAGTGGATGAAAACTCAACTGTGTGGTCCCAATCTTCCCAACTGAGTCCGCAGCAAACTCAACTCTGGGTAGGAGCCGGTCGGGGCAGAAAAACCCACATGACTCTGATGGGATTCGAACCCATGACCTCCCAGCCGGGAGTCCGCGACGCTAACCACTTCGCCACCACGGCGGCTGGTCCGTCAGGTCTCACCCGCACATTTGGGGGGTGTGTGTGTGTGTGTGTGTGTGTGTGTGTGTGTGTGTGTGTGTGTGTGTGTGTGTGTGTTTCTTTCTTTCCTTTTTTTCCTTTTTTTTCTTCTATTTTTTTTTTTAAGAAAGATTAAACAATATCTGCATGATCAAAAGAAAATCCTTTTTTTTTTCTTTTCAATGTGTATGAAAATGACTTTGCCAAGTTAATAGCCCTGATTTGCCACCTTCTTCCCTCTCCCACCCCCAAGTGTTGCTTGCTGAGCTATAAACAGTAAGAACTGATGTGTGTGTGCGCGCGCGCGCGCGCGCGTTTGTGTGTGTGTGTGTGTATGTGTGTGTGTGTGTGTGTGTGTGAGTGTGTATATGTGTGCGTGCGTGCATACGCGTGCGCGTGTTCCTGGTGCATATGTGTGTGCATGCATGCGTGCGTCTGTGCGTGTGTGTGCGCGTGAGCGAGTTTGTGTGTGTGTGCGTGTGTGTCCATGTATGTGTGCACATGCCCGTGTGTATATGTAAATGTATATCAGCGAATGTACGTTTCTGTGTGTGTGCTTGTGTGTGTGTGTGTGTGTGTGTGTGTGTGTGTGTGTGTGTGTGTGTGTGTGTGT
>JADBJO010000296.1:447500-457500 GCA_016801955.1 Conus betulinus
ATCCCTGTTTTTCTGTCTGTCTGTCCATATGTTTTTTATGGGTACCATGTCCTCCACGTCTGTCTGTCAGTCTGGCGGTCGTCTCCTCCAGCCATGCGTGCCTGTCTGTCAGTCAGTCTGTGTTAGTACCACTTCCTCTACCCCTGTCTCTGTGTCTGACTGTTTGTCTGTCTGTCTGTGTAGGTGTCATCTTATCCACCCCTGTCTGTTTGTCTGTATGTCTGTCTAGTAATCTGTGTAGTGCCATCTCTTACACCCCTGTCTGTCTGCCTCTCTTTTGGGGGTACCAACTCCTCCACTCCCTGTCTGTCTGTCTGGCTGCCATCTCATTCACCCACCCATCTGTCTGTCCTTCACGCCTTGCCACAGTCCACTCGAGAGGTGGGAGAGAAACAGAGGTGTGGGGGACGGGAGGCGGAGGAGAAAAGGGAGAATAGGGTGGGGAAGGGGAGGCGAGGAGGGAGGAAGGTGTGAAGGTGTTGGGTTAGAAAAAGGCTAGGTGATGTGTAAGTGTGGGGTGCACAGGGGTGTGGGAAAAGAGCTGGTGGAAGAGGGGTGGGAGTGAGGGAAGTGGTGGGAACAGATGATGGGAGTGGGGGGGGGGGGGGGGGGGGGGGCGGGGGAGAAGTGTGGTTGATGTCATGGTGACTGACAAGAGACTGATGGGTCCCACCAGATGAACGGTCAAGGGAGAGCACTGTCTTGATTGCACAAGGTCAGTGGGGCGGAAGTCAGTGTCCCCTGGCGGAAGCTGGCGTCTCTGAAAACAACAGCTGCTGGTCGTGGCGAGAGGCGTTCCGTGATGTGTGAGAGTAATGCTGCACTAACTACGGCGAATACATGCAGGCCTACTGGCAAAGGCACAGGCACACATACACACAAAACACACACACTCATGCACACACGAACCTGCGCGCTCTATCTCTCTCACACACACACACACACACACACACACACACCACACACAGGAAGGGAGGGAGAGAGGAATAGGCTGCGGGCATCGATTGATAGGGAGGGAATTTTAGCCATAGTGAATCCTTTCTTCTTGTCCCTGTGTTGTCAGACTGTCGGTCTGACTTTGTGCCACTCTGTTTGTTTACCCCCCTGTCCCCTCTGCGACCCAGCCTCCTCTCATTTCTCTCTTCGTATCTTCCCTCCTCCTATGCTTTTCAGTCCCCCCTCTCTCTCTGTTCTCTTTCCTTCATGGAAGTGTTTACAGCGCCTACAAATCCTGTCAACCCCACCCCTCCCTCTTCTCCGCACATGTGTGCATAGCGAGAAAAGGGGGGACAGAGAGAGAGAGAGAGAGAGAGAGGAGAGAGAGAGAGAGAGAGAGAGAGAGAGAGAAAGAGAGGTAGACAGACAGACACACACACACAGACAGACTGACCGAGTATATTTACTGAATCAGGCCATCAGACCACGTAAAATGAGAGGGGTTCACAAAGGGAATAATAAGCTACATGTGATTACATACACCTCGGACGAACCTGAGAGAGAGGAGAGAGAGAGAAGAGAGCGAGAGAGAATGAGAGGAGAGAGAGAGAGAGACTGAAGACACGGAAACTGGGGTAAGGAAAAGAAAGCCCAGACCTGTCAGTCAGACCTGTCTGAGGACCAAACCATTGACACAGGAGGCAGCTCTCAGTCCCCTGTCACCATCTCCTGTCTTCATATCCTGACTGGCCTACATAACATGGTCACTGATAGTCACTAGCACTCGACTCCGACCTTCGCAGAACCAATCGGGACCGTCGACCAATGTCTGGCCCGCCTTACACTCTTGACCCCTCAGTGGAAAGGGGGATAGGGGTGAGGAAAAGTAATGGTGAAAGGAGAGGAGGATTCTCGAGCGCGACAAGAGGGGAGGGAATGCAACGATGGGGGGGGGAGGGGAGGTGAGTGTACACAGAAGATTGACCAGATATTGAATGTATGTTTGTGTGGGTGTGTTGGGGGGTGGGGGGGGGGGCGGGGGGGGGCTGCGAGAGGGAAGGGTGGAAAGTAGGAGGGGTCATGGAGATGGGCGGGGTGCTGACAGCGGGGCTGATCCCCGGGGAAATTGGATGTAGAGTCGATGGAATGCTGGGCTGAAGTGGGTACCTAGAAAACGGGGATTGGGGTGGGGGGAGGGGGGAAGGGGGGAAACAAAATCTCCAGACCCACATAGTCTGATTTATGTGAATGGATGTTCCTGCAGACCCAGCAGTTTCACACAACTTGCAGCATTGCGAGTTTTTTTTGTTTTTTTGTTTGAAATGGCAAAGTTTCTATAATGTGTCTATTTTCCCCCTGTGCCTTGGAGACTTCAATAATGTATGTGGTTTGTTTTTTTGTCTCGGGTTGTTTTTGTTTTTGTTGGTTTTTTTTTTTTTGTTTAGTTCGTTCCCACATTCCCCATCCCCTCTCTTGCTCTTACTTCCCCTCCCCACTGCCACCCTCGCGTCATTCCACGTCATTAATTTCATCTTTCCCCCAAGCTCATTCCAATTTTCCACCTGACCGTGGTGGGCCTAGTTTGCGCTGTGTTTCACTGATGGATTTGCCTCTTCGGTCGTTGCTGGGGCAGCAAAACAGGTACAGGGGCCTTGCTTTGAGATCTTCTTCACCTTCTCAAAGGGGAACAAGTGGTTTAATCATAAGGGTTAGATTTATTTAACGGGTACGATCACCAGTCAAGCATAAATTTGAGAGTTAGGAAAGCAATATTGCAAAACCATTCGCAACCCATGTTCCAAAAGAATAAACCTCTTAAACAAACAGCCACACACAACAGTCAACACGACACCCCACACACATCCACACCACAACACACACACACAACAACCACACACAACACTACACACACCACACATCACACACACACAGCCACAAACCACACACACACTCCATCCCGAGCAAAAAAACAACAAATGCACCAGAAAATTGCAAACACCAGTACATACGATAGAGGTGGGTCAGGGGGGTGGGGGCAGTCACTTGCGAAAAAACTGCTGACAAAACCTTCTTTTTCTTTCTTTTTCATTTTATCCAGTTTCTTTTCTCTTGTGGGTGGAGTGGGGATGGGGGTTTCACATCGTGTGTGTGTGGTGTGTGTGTGTGTGTGTGTGTGGTGGTTTTGTGTGTGTGTGGTTTACAATGCGTGTGGTTGTGTGTGTGTTTGGTGTGTGTGTGTTGGTGTGTGTTGTGTTGTGTGTTTATGCGGCGCGCTGTGTGCAACACCTTGTGTGCATGTGTGCATGCCATAGCGTGTGAGTATGTGTGTGCTGCTCGTGTGGAATGTGCATGTATTCAGTCACACCGTCACGGCACCTCTTGCATGCATGCATTGTTTGGTTTCTGCCACTGTGTCTATGAGTCATGGTGTGTTTTTCTGTCTGTCTATATTTCCAATCTCAAGCCACCAAGCTTCTGTCCTTTCAAGCTGTCTTGCCAGTGTGTCCTGCCCTGGTCTATCCTCATCTGGACTGCCTGTCTATCTGTTTAACGTCCAGTCTGACTTTTCGAAAGTCATCCAGCGCCAGTCGGCTTGCCCATCTTTTGAGTTCCCAACGCCTTTTTGGGACAACGCTTCAGAGACGATGTCCACTTCATTCATCTCAGAATCTCGTTTAACGTTTCACAATTTTGTTCACAGCGAATCTTCGCTCTTCACGCTGGAGACTGTAACACTGTGCAGAGGACGATGATCCACTTCATCACTCAGAATTCGATTTCAGAACTCCCGGGGATTTTAATACAAAGAAAAGATGGTATCTGCCTGGGCTTCTTCCTCAGAATCTTCATGCCCGATGTTGTGGGTATGATGTTGAGGATGAAAAAAACCTTTCTTGTTCCATTGTACGGATATGTAAACATTACGGAACAAATGTGATCTTTTTTTCATACGGATTTAGCTCAGCTGACTCATAATGTTACATCTATTTTACATTTCAAATGACGAAATGATTATCAAATCAGTTGCAAAATTTATAGCAGAGCTCAGAAATTGAGAAAAGGGCAAAGATTAACCACAAGAATCATTAACCATAATTTTGATGCATACTACTCCCATGTTATATATGATGAAGACAAAAGTGAATGTTCATATATCATATGATAAATGTGGATGGTCGAATTTCATATATTTTGATTGTGCGTGTTGTGTGCTGCCTGTCGTGTTTATTCCATGGTGTGTACATGTTGTGTTATGCATTTGGCCTGGGGCGTGTGTGTGTGTGTGTGTGTGTTGTGTGTGTGTGTGTTGTGTTTGTGTGTGTGTGTGTGTGGTGTGTGTGTGTGGGTGTGTCGTGTTGCAACGTGGGGGTGCTGTGTGTGTGTCCTGGTCAGTGTGTGTGTGTGTGTGTGGTGGTGTTGGGTGCACGCTGTATGTGCAGCGCACGCGCGGCGCATGAGGTGTGTTGTGTGTGTGTGTGTGTTTGGGTGTGCCCTCATGCGTGGTGTGGGTGTGTAGGTGTGTGTTGTTGATGTGTGTGTGGTGTTGTGTGTGTGAAACTGGGTTGGGATGGTGGCGTGAGGGCTTGGGATATGGTGGTAGTGATTCGCATGATATTATATTAATCACTGATTGAAGTTGTTGTGAGATTTCTTTTTGCATTGTCCTTTTATAGGGACTTTTTCATATGTCAGCAATATGTCCACACTCTGTGTCACGTCTCCTATCCTTCTGTCTTTTCAAGTCCTGGGCCTTCAACACCAAGTCCTCCGTTCACACATGTCGCTTCTTCACACAAAAGTCCGTCCTGGAATGACAAAGTCCCACACATTCTGTTCACCTGGTGTCTCCGTCTTCACACAACGTCCTCTCTCCTGAAATGTACCCTCGGTGGCACGTCTCCTATCCTTCTCTCACACAACGTCTCCCTCTCAACACAATCTCCTCCTTCACACATGTCCTTCTCTCACACAAAGTCCTCCTTCACATTCAAGTCCTCCTCACACAAAGTTCTTGACTACTCAATCTCTCCTCTCCGGCTCAAAGTCTCTCCTCCACGCAATCTCCCTCCCACAAGCCCTCGCTCCAACAAGCCCTCTTCCCACTCAAGCCCGCCTTACACATGTCCCTCAATCTCAACACAAGTCTTCTTCTAACAAAGTCTCTCCTCCCACACAACGTCCTCCTCCAACCAAGTCCTTCTTCACAAATTCCTGCTTCACACAAATTCCGCCTTTAGACAAAGTCCTCCTTACACACAAATTCCCCACTCACAAATCCTCTCACACAAAAGTCCTCGTCGCAGACAAAGTCCGCTCTCAGCACTCCCCAGGGTATACACCTGTCAGAGATGTTTCATCGGGGTTTTCAGGGTTTCTGCGCTCTGGGGTACGTCACTAAAGTAACGGTTGAAAGCCCCATCTTTTACCTGCTCCTCACAGTCACTATCTCTTGACACACCACAGCTCTCAATAGAGAAAAGTATCACAGAACAGTCATAGGATTACTCTCAAACGTCTTTGGCTCTCTCCTCTCTCTCCGTGTTTTTTGTTTTTTTTTGTTTTTATTCCTTTGTGATCTATTTTCCGAAGACGACTCGAGAGGGGGGAGAGAGAGGGAGGGATCTCCTCCTCTCTCTCTCCTCTCTCACTGGAGTTTTATCATGTCCAGACAAAAGTGTAGGTGACCTGGACCCCCCTCATGAACTGTTGTCTAGGAAGTCCTTCTCATGCTCTTGGAGGAACATTCTTCTTCTTTTTCTTTGTTTTCTGAAGTTTGCCTTTCCTCATCATCTCTCCATAAAAAAGGAAACTGAGAGAGACGGAAGTCCCAGTGGAGAGGGGAAAAGGGGGGACTAATAGGTAGTTTGGGAAGGAGGTGTTAGGGTGGAGGGAGGGGAGGGGGCGAAAAAGGGTTCAGGGGCATATGATATATACACATACAAAAGGCGGGAATTAAAAATATCCAAGATGTTCTCTCTCTCTCTCTCTCTCTCTCGCTCTCTCTCTCTCTCTCCTCCTCCTCTCTCTCCACCACTCTCCTCTCTCTCTCTTATATGCCTAATGATATTTTTGCATCCGTGTAATCGTTCAGTGTGGTGTGGTGTATGTGTCATGTGTGTGTGTGTGTGTGTGTGTGTGGTGTGTGTGTGTGTGTTGTGTGTGTCGCTGTTTATGCATATGTATGCCATGTGATGTCTATGTTTTGTCTGTGTTTTTTTTTTTTCTCTTTTATGATTGTGTTGTATGCAAACACAACAGCACCACACACACACACACCACACAACACACACACCACGCACACAACACACACACACACACACTCCACTCATCTGGGCAGTCCGCATATTCACACCCTGTGCTCTCGGTCCCATCGCTCTTTCTCCGCAGATACACACAACATTCGCACACACTCACAACTCGCGCGTGCGAGCATCACACTCACACACACACACACACCCAACACACAGATCCAAGAACAACCAAAAAATCCATGAACAATGAAAGAGAAAAAATAAAACCAAATACAAAAGTGAGCCAAACATACAACACACACAAACAAACCCGTAATTTGAGCGAAGCAACAACACACCACAAACACCATATATAAGATAATATATAGTAGATATTATAGATATATATATATATATAATATATATAATATATCTCCCATGCCTACCCTCCATGCACACACCTGTCGCCTCATTCACACATACACACACAAAAATAACAACACAAACAATAAAACGTAGGAGGTTAGGCACTCGAAGGTCTGACCTTGTATTGTGGCTAATGCGTATGCATACATTGTGCTCTCATCGTGGCTCACGAGACCCTCTCTGGTTTCACTTCTCGCTCATTTTGTTGTTAATTCATTTATCTCATCAGCTTAACTCAGTTGTAGTGTGGTTCAAAACTTAGGCGATGTGGTGTAGCGTATATGGACCAGTCTAGCACGGCGGTGACGCCTCCGTGATGAAATTGAACTCTCCTCTCTCCTCACATCTCCTCGTCTCTCCTCTCGCTCTCACGTCCTCCTCCTCCCCCTCTCCCTTCCCCTCTCTCTCTCTCCTCTCCCTATCAGAACATCCCTCCCTCTCTCTCTCTCTCTTCTCCCCTCATCTCTCTCCTCCGCGCTCCTCTGCTCCTTTTGCTACAATCTTCCTTTAAAAATGATGCCATGATGCTACGGGGTTCCCATCAACTTTTGCACAGAAAGATCAAGTAGTGATGGAGGAGGGGAACATTCAGGTCAGTGCCTCACCCTACCTGTGAACAAGCCCAGGCTGTCCCAAGGTTGCTGCGGGGGGGATTGCCTAATGAAGATCTTCTGTGCGTGCCCTACACCCTATGTGACACAGCACAGGCTTTCCAGGGTCCCAAGAATGTGTACGATTTGCTCACCCGCCCCGGCACTGGTTTGGTTCGCGGGCATGCCCCGAGTACGCGCACTTCCCTCTCTGGGTCCCAGTCAGTCCGCACCGCATCTACAGGATGTTTTCTTTTTTCAATCACGTCTTCTTTTTTTTTTTGTTTTTTTCTTCTTTTTTTTTCTTCTTTCTTCTTCTTTCTTTTTCCTTGTCTGTTTCTTCTTGTTTTTCTTTTCTTTTTTCCCCTTCTTTTCTTTTTCTTTCTTTTTTTCTTTTTTCTTTTCCTTCTTTTTCTTTTTTTTTTCCCTTCTTTGTCTCTGTCTACGTTCTTTTCTTTTTCTTTTGTCTTTTGTTATCTATGTTTCTTTGGTTGTCTTTTCTTCTTTTCCTCTTCTATTGTTTCTTTTTCTTTTCCTTTTTCTCTTTTTGTGTTCTTTTTTCTTGTTTCCTTTTTTTTTTCTTTTTCTCTTTTTCTTTCTTCCTTTTTTCTTCTCTCTTTCCTTGTCTCCCCATCCTTTCTCCCTCTCTTCTGTCCTTGTCTTCTCCCCCTCCTCCCTTTCTTTCTTCCCCTGTCTCTCCCTTTTAACCGACTCTGGGAAAGGACAGAGACTGAGCGACAAAAGACCCCACTGACGTGTTGAAAAGTCCTTTTTTGACAGCAAGCAAGGACTGTCACCGGTCTTACACTGGGTAACTCTTGACGTCCGGTAAGACCTTGTGGTGAAGCTTGCAGGCCGTGGACTGGAGGTTTTTGGTGTTGGGTTGGGATGTGCTGTTTATCGCTGTAGTTTGCTGTTTTTTTCCCCTTCAGTTTTTGTTTTAAGTTTTCCCGTGTCGGCTGGCATACCTGTGTGTTCTGTTGCGTCACATCCCAGCAGCCATTGCATACAATGACTTCTGCCAGGGGACAGTTATGTCCCTCAACGTCTGAATAGAATGCTCTGTGCATGTCTGCACCCTATGTGAACACAGAACAGAGTTCCAAGGGTGATGCAGGATTGCTCCCAGCTGGTTGGTTTGGCAGTTGAGAACAGCACTTTTGTGGGTCCCACCACTCGCATCTTCAGGTTTTTCGTTTTCTTTTCTTTTTCCTTCAATCTGCACTTTATGTCTTTGATGCTATAGGATCATCAGCTTTTGCACAATAAGATTAAAGACTCGGAAACTGATGAGAGGGAGGGGAGGAGGGGGAACCTTCAGTTAGATGTCTCTCATGACCCACCACCACCACCACCACCCACCACCCCACCGCCACCCCAATCTTTCCCCTATTCCCTCCTCTGCACTGTCGCCTTCCCCTTTCTCCCCAAACAGAGCTTCTACCTGTCATCATCTCCTGTCTCTGCTGGGAACTGACATACATGTCACTCTGACCTTTGCTCCGGCCTGGATAGGGCCTGGATTGCTAAGGTCTGTCATATACTTACACTTTTGACCCAGGGGTATGGACAGGGGATGGAGGTTACGAAAAGCGGGGGGGGGTGGGGGGTTAGAACGCCCAGGGAGGGAGACAGGGGAAAAGGAGTGTGTAGAAAGATGGAAGAGGGCTGATGACATACTGGTGTGTCAGAGAGGAAGGGAGTGTGGGACGTGGGGGAGGAGGAGGGGCTGGGCGGGAGGGAGGTGTGGTGAGAGAGGCACTGTCGATTCGGGATGAGTGGCGAGTAGCAGTGGACGTGGCACACCTCCACCATCATGGCGGGGCAGATCGATAGCAAGGGAGAGCACTCTGTTGACTGTAGGTTTTAAGCGGAAATGGAGTGGCCTAGTCCTTTGATGATGGCGCCCATTGTCTGCGTTACATGGTGCTGATAGTTAACTGCTTGTCTGAGTAGCAGGATAACTGTTCGTTCAACTGACAGCACACATCTGAATCCAGAACAAAAGAGAAAAAAAAAAAGAAAAACACGTTTTACACAAGCGCCGGCGCGCACGCACAAACACACACACACACACACACACACACACACACACACACACACACACACACACACACACACACACACACACACACCACTGCATGCATACAAAATCACCACCAACATAACACAATCAAGACCGTTAAAAAAAAAACGTCAGTCTTTCTTCCAATAAATAATCAAGACCAGTTAAAAAAAACAACAACAAAAAACCGCCAATCTTTCCCGCAAAATAAAAAATGTCCTAGCGCTTACACTTGTAAGTATTTGCGGGGACTCCTGTTCTGTACCCTAAGGGAAGGAAAACGGAAAAGGTGTGAGGGGGAAGAGACATTCAGTGCAATCAGATAGACTTTATTAATATATATATATATGAATTTATATACATATACATACATACATATACACATATATAAATATACATATATAGATACACATGCATCTATACACTGAGTGCTGAAGGGTGTGATTATTTCCCTTCTAAACTGAGCGTCTCCACACATTGAATTCGGTCGATTATTGTCCTAGCATGCAGGTCACATGGATTCTTTCATGGACGCTGTGTGCGGCCTAGGATCTCCACAGGCCTTCAATTACCCAATCAAACGCAACAGGGTGGAGGTGATGCTAACAGTTCAGTCATTTGGTGTCCATTTAAGACCCTACCTCCGGGATGACCGCTCTCCACTCTGCGGTCTTAAAGATGGAGTCAAGGCAAAAACACGTGTGTTTGTACTAGACTCTTACAAGTAGTTTTTTTTTTAGTCTACTAGTGTA
>JADBJO010000296.1:462500-465000 GCA_016801955.1 Conus betulinus
AGAAAGAGCCTTCACTGTGTGTCAGTCGGTATGGTATGTTTCCGAGTCCGTTGCTGCAAGATCCTATCAACTGACTCCATCAGGGGTTTGTTTTCATGCCTATTGCAACAAGATCCCATCAGTAGGCACCAGTGGTGTGGAAAATGTTCATGTCCATTGCAGCATGAGCCTATTAATAGATAGCTGTCTTTGTCATACCTGTTCATGCCCAATGCAGCAAAAGAATAACAATGTGGCAACCCTGTTTATCCAGATGTGATATCAATGATCTTTAGACTTGTTTTTTGTTTGTTTTTGTTCCTTTGTTTCGCTTCCTGTGTCTGCACATAATGATATAAAACGGTTTCTATATTCCTTCTTACATCAATGTTTCTTCTGTATGTGACGTCATAAGACATACGAAATTGACAGCGTTTGAATCTTTTCGAAACACTCCCTCTTTTCACTCGTCCCTCTGTCTGTACGTGACGTCACAGAGAACTAAGAAGCTGACGGCCTCCCGATCCTGCCTTTCATCGTTGCCCCCTGCATCAAGCAGTATATGACGTCATGCAACACTCAGAGCTGATGGCCGCCAGATTTCCCTTTATTACGTCACTGACCGCCTTCTGTGTCAGCACGGGTCAGTTCGAACTTCGCCCCTGTCCATTCCAGATTCAGGAAGGAGGGGAGGATGGGAAGAGCAGAGGAAAATGATGAGGTGTGCCTGTGGAGAGGAGGGGGGGGGGGGGAGATTGGTGGAGAAGAGGAAGGGTAGAATCAAAGAAGGATTCTGTGGGAAGAAGAACGGTGGTGGTGAGGAGAGGGGAAGAGCCGCTGATGTCAGCGGAAGAACGGACAGCCTGTCTGCGTGATTGCCTAGCCGCCAGATCGATGGGCAAGGGAGGGCACTCACTACGATGACGGTATTGTCTGGGGCGGAAGTCAGGCGGTCGTGTGACAACAGCGCTATTTGTGTCGCTTAGTATCGGTCACTTGGGCTGCATGTCAGGAAAGTCTGGTTTTAATCAATACAACGCCTCCTTCCTTTCTCCCTCCCCTTGCACATTCTGCTTGCCCTCTCTCATCACTATGGGGAAACGCCTCGCAGTCCTACAGGCACACAGACATAACTCACGCATACGCAGGGTGTGCAGGCACAAATACCTATATTCTTGTTTTCAAAGTGGAGTATTCGCTTTAAACATGACCAAGGTGGGCGCCTAATTAATTTATTAATGCACGCAGACATTTTTAAATGGTTTGCAGTATTCATGAGTTCTTTCTTTACAGAAACAAGAAAATTCAACGGACAATGATGCATACAAATCGCTGAATTGGAATGTGGGCTTATTCTAGCTAAAACTACCACATTGATTTACAAACACACATGTTCATTGAAGACCTCATCGGGGGAATTACAATATAATCTGCTTTCTTATGAAAATTTGTTATGTAGATAGACAGATAGATAGATAGATAGATAGATAGATAGATATACACCCAAAGGTGTAGAGGGGGTATAAAGTTGATAATATCGTCACTTATCTTTGCTTTTTTGCTTGTTGGACTTCCACTCCGCTCATTGAAGGCATTTGCTTCTTTCTGTTTGTGATGAGTAGGGTTGCCAGGTATGGTCCTCTAGGGGATGAACTCTGCGTATGTTGTCTATCAAAATTATAGAGTAGTTTTCACATTGAAATTCATATCCACCCTCTATGTTACCAGTGGTGGAAGGAGCAGCTTTCTCGTACTAGTCTTGAACAGAATTTAAAAATTTTTATTCTGGACTGTTAGAAGTACTCAAGAACGGCTCAGGTGTAATTCACCACAAAGCTTATTATACTTACAAGGGTTTATGCCAGGCGTGACAGACAGAATTAGAAATAAGTTCAAAATGATGTATGAAGAACATACTGACACAAATTAAGCGTAATTTCACACAAATACTTTACTTTGGTACACAAGTTTAAAATGTATACATTATTTGTAACTTCAGTTAAATCAGTCTCTCTTCATTTGGACTGGCCTTTTTCCACTTCATCTCATCATGACGAGAGGGAAAGTCATGATGATCCGATTGGAGTCTATTGCGTACACAGGGACTTAGCAGGACTTAGGTGACGTAAAGATGGAAAAGTCCACAGTTCTCTCTCTCCAGTTTTTGTTGACATCTTCGATAAATGTAGGCCTGCTGATAAGTCGATCGTCACACGTGGGCCACGTAGTAAGCTTGAAGTTTTGTTCCTGTGCTGGTCCAGTTGGTGTGGATGATAAGGTGATAGAGTCCCAGGTCTGTGGAAGTTACAGAACCTTTTTCTTTTTTTTTTTTCTTTTTTTTTTTTGGTTGAGTGGCTAGGATTCTGGCCTAATGAATTTGAAGTGTTTTTAACAGGATGAACAACATAAATGAAACTACTGTTCTAGCCACTGCTGCCATCAGTGTCTATATTTCTTTTAATCAGTAGATTTTAGCATTTTTCCACCGACACTGAAATCCAAGTGTATACACTATTGCTGT
>JADBJO010000296.1:472500-480000 GCA_016801955.1 Conus betulinus
CGTGCGTGCGTGCGTGCGTGCGTGCGTGCGTGTGTGCGTGTGCGATTTTATTGCTTTACCTGTAAATGTTAAATGTTTTCCTGTTAAGTTTCCTTTATGATTTTTATATAATTCAGATGTTACTTGTAATATTTTGGTTTATCATTAATTCATTACGTTTTGAAAGTCAATACAAAAACAATATATTAATCTGACAGTAAACGGTTTCAGTCAGTCAGTCAGTGTGTGAACTCATGCGAGTGGTCTGTGTGTGTGTGTGTGTGTGTGTGTGTGTGTGTGTGTGTGTGTGTGTGTGTGTGTGTGTGTGTGTGTGTGTGTGTGTGTGTGTGTGTGTGTGTGTGTGTGCTCAAACGTGAGTGCAAACAGAGGCGCATGCAACCGAACATACTTACGAACACCCAGTCATGGGAACCAAATGTACCACATCGTGTGATTTGGTCAACTGTAACAAATAAGATGGAGTTCCCAGTTTGTGTTTCTAAACATACAGTAGGTGTATCAAAGATGTAGAGGGGGAAGGATCAGTATCTCGCCTCATTTTCCCACTATTTGTGTTTGATTCAAGGTCTTGGCCCCATCCCTCAATCCTGTCCCACTCTCCTTTCACCCCACTTTCGCCCCTCACCACCTCCCCTTTCCTCTCTTGAAGTGTTTTTCAACAGAATGTACAAGGTAATTGTTTTGCTACGTACATCCATAACAGTACAACGCCACTCAGTACTTATGTAAGTGTGGAGTCTTCATTTTCCCACTGTTTGCCTTTTATTCAAGATCTTCACTCAATTCCTCAAACCCCTTGCACCCCCCTCTCACCCCAATTTCGTTCCTCCCCCATTTCTCCTTTCCTCCCTTGAAGTGTTTTGTGAAAGAATGTACAACGTAAATAAACTACTGTTCTATCTATTGCTACCATCGGTTTCTTCTCTTTTCTTTCTTTTAATCTGTAGATTTTATGCATTTTCCCCCAACACAGAAATCTTATGTTTATACTATTGCTATAAATTCGTTCTTAAAAAAAAAAAAAAAACGAGTCAAATACAGCATGAGAATGCAAGTCACCAGTCCATGCACCCATCCTTTGTTCAAACTTTTCAAACGTCTGAACACCCTTCAAACTATCAGCGACAAGATATTTGTTTTGCTGCATGCCACCATGACAGCACAATGCCAGTGTCTAGGTAAATATGCAGCAGCCAGGCATCAGTGGGACAAAACAAGTTAACCACACGCATCCTTTCCATACCCCATAGTCCTTACTGCCTGACCATTTATCCCCAAGTGCTGAACATGGACGGTGGGGGTGGTGGTGGGGGAGGGTAGGGGAGGTCAGACTGACACCTAACCACAGGCGTGAGGAGAGGGGGAGGTGGAGGTGGTGGAGGCAGCAGAGAGAGAGAGCGCGGCAGGGCGAGACTGGGGTCAGGTCCTTAGAGGTTGGGATCGGTGGTTCCATCAGCTTTCACTCTTTGATCTTCCGGGGCCCATGTCTGGACTTCTATGGGAAAGATCCACAGATCCACAATGACATTAAGAGAGAGAGAGAGGGGGGAGAGAGAGAAAGAGAGGGGGAAGAGAGAGGGGAGACAGAGAGGGAGGGAAAGAGAGAGCGAGAGAGAAAGGGAGGTGGAGGAAGCCGATGGAGGGGCCTGAAGGAGAAGGGGAAGGAAGAGAGAGAATGATGAGTGGCAGATCAGTGAGGAGGGGAAAGAGTCAAGAAAGGTGACTGGGAGAGGCTTACAGAGGGGGAAGGGGATGGGGGGGGGGGGGACTTGGAAGAGAAGGGGTAACAGGAAGAAAAAATGAGTGACTGATCAGTGAGGGACGGAGATGGTTGCAGAGGGTGATTGAGACAGAGACAGAGACAGATAGACAGACTGAGAAAGGCGCAAAAAAAAAATACAAGAAACAGAGGTGAAAAGGCCAATGGAAAATGGGAATGTGAGTGCCAGTTGTGGGACCGAAGGAGGGGGTAGTGGAGAAGGGAAGGGAGGGGGGGGGGGAGCAAAATTGCCAGCCACTAGTTTGACTGATTCGTTTAAGGTCTGTGTGTGTGTGTGTGTGTGTGTGTGTGTATGTGTGTGTGTGTGTGTGTGTGTGTGTGTGTGTGTGTGTGTGTGTGTGTGTGTGTGTGTGTGTGTGTGTGTGTGTGTGTGTGAGTGTTGTGTGTGTGTGTGTGTGTGTGTGTGTGCGCGCGCGCGCGCGCGCGCGCGCGTGTGTGTGCGTGTCTTTGTATGAATTTGTGCAGGCTCATGCAAGTGGTGGTGTGTGTGTGTGTGTGTGTGTGTGTGTGTGTGTGTGTGTGTGTGTGTGTGTGTGTACAAATTTGTGTGTACAAATGTGTGTGTGTGGTGTGTGTGTGTGTGTGTGTGTGTGTGTGTGTGTGTGTGTGTGTGTGTGTGTGTGTGTGTGTGTGTGTGTTGAGTGCATGTATGCACATCTGCACATGCGTGCGTGCATACAGACGACTGACCAGACATACTTACAAAGCCCAGCTATGCAGACCTAACGAACACCATACCCCATGTGACGTAATCAAACTGTCACATCTAAAATCAAGTTCCCACTTTGTTTTTGTAAGCATACAGTCACGTATAACAAAAAAATAAAAACAATTCTTTTGATGACTAGCACCAGAACGTTGCTCCTGTCACCATGAGCAAGAAAAAACTACTGTATAATCTTAAAGGAGAACGCACGCAAAGTACATCCCCAGGAGGACCGCTCCTCGCACCCCTAAGCGTCGCAAACGGGAAGAAGCAAATGCCTTCAATGTGCGGAATGGAAGTCCAACAGGCGAAAAAAAACGAAAAAAACGAAGATAAGTCACGGTCCCATCCCCTTTCCATCCCCTCTACACATCTTGATATACGTACGTCAATCACGCCTTCCAGAACAAAGTGACCAGAATTATAATTCCCCTGTTGGCGACTTCACTGAGCATATGTGTGCGTCAATTTGCTTGGTAGTTTTTGGTGAAAATAAGTCACATTCCATATCAGTGATTAGTATGCGTGAGTGGAGTGATATCATTATCCGAGAAAAAAAATGTTTCCATAACTACCTGCCGTTCTTTCCCTTAATTTTCGATCCCCAGTGATCAAAGGTTTCTTGTGGAAATCATCACTTCTAAAAAACTTCTTTTTAATCATAAATGGAATAGTTTACTAAAACGAATCTGAACAAATGCGTTTACCAGGAGAAAATTATTTGAAGAATAATGATGATATTGTCACACGGTTATTATTAAAAGAATGTGTGAAAAAAAAACAACTCAAAATCTGTCGAAAGTTGAAGAAATAAACGATACTCAACAAGATTTTATGTATGTGTTTCTGCACGCACATGCAGACGTGGTGCGTGAGTTTATGTGTGTGCCTGTAGGACCATGAGGCATTTCCCCATGATGGTAGGGCAGGGTAAGGGAGAAAAGACGAGAGGAGTAAGAAAGGAAGGAGGCGTTGTATTGATTAAAACCAGACTTTCCTGACATGCAGCCCAAGTGACCGATACTAAGCGACACAAATAGCGCTGTTGTCACACGACCGCCTGACTTCCGCCCCAGACAATACCGTCATCGTAGTGAGTGCCCTCCCTTGCCCATCGATCTGGCGGCTAGGCAATCACGCAGACAGGCTGTCCGTCATTCCGCTGACATCAGCGGCTCTTCCCCTCTCCTCAGCACCACCCGTTCTTCCCACAGAATCCTTCTTTGATTCTACCTTCCTCTCCTCCACCAATCTCACCCCCCCCCCCCCCCCCTTTCCACAGGCACACCTCATCATTTTTCCTCTGCTCTTCCCATCCTCCCCTCCTTCCTGAATCTGGAATGGAGAGGGGCGAAGAAGTTCGAACTGACCCGTGCTGACACAGAAGGCGGTCAGTGATGTAATAAAGGGAAATCTGGCGGCCATCAGCTCTGAGTGTTGTATGACGTCATGCACAGCTTGACGCAAGAGGAAACGATGAAAGGCAGGGTCTGGAGGCTGTCAATTTCTTATTTCTGTATGACGTCATATACATACAGAAGGAACAGTAAAAAGAGGAAGACCTTTGGAAAAGATTAAATCACCGTTAGATTTTTTTTTGTGTTATAAGACATCGGACACAGAGAAAACATTGATGAGAGAACAAATTCAGGAGCCGTCAACCTGTAGGTGCTGTACGACGTCATACAGAGACAAAGGGATACCGTGATTTAAGAAAAGACCTCGGGCCATTCAATTCAGGAAACAGTGACGGAACACAGGATCCAGTGGACATCAGCTTTTGAGTGTTGTAGAATGTCACGTGCAGACACATGAAGCAGAGATCTTTTTTTTTAAATACGAATTCAAAGGCCACTGATACCAAAGCTGGATACAAAAAAGGTGGGGAGGGGGTGCCACTTATTGAGATCTTACTGCGTTGGGCATGAACAGGAACCACGAAGACAGGCACCTGTTGATGGGCCATTGCTGCCATTGGTATGAAATCTCTACCACACCAATAGCACTTCTGATGGGATCTTGTTGCAATAGCCTGTAAACAAACCACTCTGATGGGTGTCGGTTGACAGAGTTTTGCAGCGACTGACATGGGAAACATACCACAGAGACTGACATTCATCGGTGGGCTCTTTCACTGATGGGCATCAAACAGTATCTCACAGAGTGGTGCGTGTTGACAGGTTCTTTCACCAATAGAAATGAAATCCTATGAAACTGAGGGTTACCTCTTCAAAGGCTCTTTGAACAGAAAGGAAAACAATAACTCGAGTTAAACCATATCTGAAGAGCCAGCCAACCTTTCTGCTGATTTCATTTTCGTTCAGAACTGAAGGCTCCCTGTCTGGTCTGCTAAGCCATAATAAGACTAAAATGACATTTATTATTACTGTCATGATTATCATCATAGTTATTATAATCGCCATCATAATAACATGATAATGATTATTACTGAACCGATTTTGACTATGTGAAAGCCCTCATATGGTCCCTTGTGATCCACCATGCAGACTCCAAAGACAGAGAGTAAGAATCCGAATATGTAGAGAGAGGCGGCTCGCTGTCATTTGTGTTTTGTTTTGTTGTGTTTTGTTTTGTTTTGCTTTGCTTTTTATTATTGTGACTGGAAACTGACACCCTCCCCCGCCATCCAATTTATAGCAACCTAGATTTTTCATGTGTAATGTATGCCAGGTGGTTCCAAACAAAAAATATCAAAATGAGTGGGACCCAGACCAATCAGGGGAAGATCTGGTGGCTCAAAGATGGAAGTCAGAGGCGTATTGATAAAGTTTGTGAGCGGACGCGATATACAGAAGTGCCTCATGTATTTACTGATTGCAAGTTATATCACTGGCAAAGTTGCTTAAGTAACAAGATCGATGGAAAAGAGCTGGTCTATAGCACAAGCTCTTTGGACTGATTTTTATGCTTGCTGAAAGTATGTTGTGCGTTGGAAGACTCACACAAATGAGATACGTTTTGGGTGTGTGTCTTCCTAATTTAGGAGTGTAACCCCCACACACAGAGACGAACTAAATGGCCAGAAAATGGGTACGTCATAAGTGTTCGAATACCAACCGTCCGAAAGCTTTGTTCCCGTGGGAAAGCCCCTAGCTTCATTCCAAAGCTTTCTTCACAAGAACATTTTTCAATTGTCAGATAAAAATGAGCGTTCCTGTCAGAATCACCTGAAAACCATGCAACGAGCGAGCTTGTGAAACGGTGCGCTTGGAATGCAAATGATCGATCTGGTTGTTATTCATGGGGTGCGGTTCAAATCAAATATTTGGCTCTCTAGATCTACTTGCTTGACCCGTAAATTGAGATAGGTAACTCTATTTGCGGTGAGAAGACAAGCGGTATCCTCCCCTGATTTTTTTTTTTCTTCTGGACAGCTCTATTGTCTCTGGTCATCTCTGACAGTTGCGGGGCAAGTGAATGGCATGCGGCAGGTACGCTTCTTCCGGTTCCCTCGGTACTGTTGTCTCTCTCTCTCTCTCTCTCTCTCTCTCTCTCTCTCTCTCTCCTCTCTCTCTATCTATCTATCTATCTACTCTCTACCCTCTGTCTGTCTGTCCTCTCTCTCTCTCTCTCTTCTCTTCTCTCTCTCTCTCTCTCTCTCTCTCTCTCTCTCTCTCTCTCTCTCTCTCTCTCTCTCTGCCGTATCTCCCTGTAGAGTTAGCCAAACCCCGAGAGGATGGTCTGGAACGGTCTACTTGCAGCTCGTAACCCTGACCATACTCTCCTTGAAAAACCAACAGTTCACGATCACCGAAAGTATAACAGCGGATAGGAGAACGCTCTGCTTTGAAAAACAGGAGTAGACTTTCTCTTTTCCTTGGGTCGGGAGGGGAGGAGGGGGAGGAGGAGGGGAAGGGGTGGGAACGGGGGGGCTTACAAGGAGAGGGGATGGGTATGGGGGGTTGAGGATACAAGTGCGAGTGAGCGGAAAAGGGGATTGCTTTCATGCAAATAGTTTACAAAACTTTAGCCAAAACATAAATAAGGTATAGAATAAAAAATTGTTGAAAAAAAAAGAAGGAAAGCTGCCAGCTTGTATGCATTGTAAAATCAACAGACAACTTCCGCATTGAGTGAGCGTGGGTCTGCGTGCGCGCCTTCTCTCTCTCTCTCTCTCTCTCTCTCTCTCTCTCTCTCTCTCTCTCTCTCTCTCTCTCTCACACACACACACACACACACACACACACACACGCATGCACACACAACACACACACACACACACACACACACACACACACACACACACACACACACACACACTAACACACTAACACACTAACACACTAACACTAACACTCTAACACTAACACACTAACACAGAGAGAGACAGAGAGAGAGAAGCATACACAGACTTTACAACCTATTCTCTCTCATCCCTTGGCACTGCACGTCCACAAACCATGAACCGTTCGAGCGAATAACATCTTTAAGACCCCTCTTATCCAATGCCGCCCAACCCACTACACACACTATGCGAACAAATGGGACCCAAAGGTTTACGTCTCCGACTCCTCCTCACAGCAACTGTAACGTTGACACTTTCATTGAGTGTGTGGGGTGGTCTCAATATCTCAGCACTTCTTTCTCTCTCTCTCTCTCTCTCTCTCTCTCTCTCTCTCTCTCTCTCTCTCTCTCTCTCTCTCTCTCTCTCTCTCTCTCGGACGGGGGAAACCTATTATTTCGGACGGTGTTGGTATTATTTAAGTGCACTAAGTTGATGTATTATTGGTCAGGCTTAACACACCAAGGTTATCTCTGCACTCATACACGCATATGCGCTCTCATACGCCCACCAAACATTCACCTCTCTCTGGGAGTGGGATGTCACGCATTCGTTTCTTTCCTAACACGACTGAGAACAAGAAATACAACTTCTATGCTACTTAGAATTAAGCATGACCAATCCAACTGCACAAAATAGAATAATCAAAACATAAAAGATCAATACTTCCTAATCCCAGGTTATAATAAAATATGGCTTCTTACCTGGCCA
>JADBJO010000296.1:482500-490000 GCA_016801955.1 Conus betulinus
GTGTGTGTGTGTGTGTGTGTGTGTGTTTCTGAGGTTCAATCAAGCTGGCTTGGGAGATGGTGCCTATGCCAAGGTTACTGCCGACCCGTGCCTCGGAAACAAAAGCCGAATCGGTTGAAGCCGCACACAACAAAACAGTTTTGTACACTGAGACAGAATTCAGCAGATTATCGTGTGCTGTCTGGAAGAGGCTTAACATCTATAGTTAATCGCCTATTCTATCCCCCCCTCCCACACTCCTACCGTCCTCCCGCACCCCCACCCCTCTCCAATCCATCCTCCATCCCCAACCTCCTTTTCACCACGACACCTTCGCTTTCATTTCATGAGGACTGAATGAAACAAGATGCAAAGCATACAAACGTACTCCTAGTTTATCCTGAATACGCGTGAGATTTTCCATAAAGAGGAAAAACCGTTTTGGGCCGTTATAGCCGTTAGTGACAGCTGTTCTGGTAAACATCGGCGATCACCTGTGACCCATAATGAACATACCTACAAATTTTCAGAAAGATTGGCCAAGTACTTTCTAAGATTTTCCATAAAGAAGAAAACCGTTACGGGCCGTTATAGCCATTAGTAACGGATATAACGGTAAAAAAAAAATCGAGCATCATCCGTGACCCAAATGAACAAACCTACAAATTTTCAGAAAGATCGGCCAAGTACTTTCGGAAGATATTCCATAAAGAAGACAAACCGTTATGGGCCGTTATAGCCATTAGTAACGGATATAACGGTTAAATAAAACATCGTGCATCAGTAGTGACCCATAATGACCATACCTACAAATTTTCAGAAAGATCGGCCCAGTAGTTTTTGTCTGGAGCGAGTGGAACACATTATGACCACGGACGGTCAGACAGACAGACAGACACACAGACAGCATTTCTTCGTTCCCATTGTAAAGTTCTATAAGAACTGAGAGTACAAAAAGCACCAACACTCAATAAGTATCTTGCAAATTTTCGGTTTACTTATAAAACCTTTATCAGACATAAAACCATAGACCTAAGCAAATGACAGCCTGAAACACAGCATTTTTATCTTAAAACTGACTATCTCTCATCCTCACTTCGCCTGAATTCTCACTCACTGCTTTCAAGTCGTGTATCTTCTATCCCTATGCATTAGCCTACCCAGTTAAAAAGTTAAAAGAAACAGTGTTAGTAACAATAACCATCACGTGAAATAAAAACCCGGGGTAGTCAGTCGAGACCTTAAAAACAACCGGAAATGAGCTCAGGCTCACATTGGTGCGAACAAAGATATCCGACATTATCCCCCCTTTCCTTCCTTCGTCTTATTTCGATGTGTGAGTGTGTGTGTGTGTGTGTGTGTGTGTGTGTGTGTGTGTGTGTGTTTCTTTCGACAAAGTTATGAACAAATAGATGTTGTGCCTTATAAGGATGGAACAATCGTTTACTTGCACCACTGCCTCCTCCCCCCCCCCCCCCCCCCCCCCCCCCCCCCACCCTTATTCCACTCTCTCCCTATTTATATATTATTGTACACAAAACTGACGATCATATATGACAGACCAAAAGAGTCTTCTTCATCTTCTGCAGCGCAATCAATCAGTCGATCCGTTTCGTAGACTCGCGATGCACACGCACACCGAGTGTACTCGCGTCGTCCCCCGTCTGCGGCGTCGGAGTCCGAATCGGACATGGCGCATCGCGCCCAGCCTGACGATGTTGTCTTTCGGTGTATCAGCCCCTTTAGGACAGCGAGCGCCATCGGTGGTCACCATTAGCTGGGCAGGGCACCGGATGCCGACAGATTAAGCTGTCTGCCCATGATGGGCATCTGCCACTTTCGCCGCATCTTCTTTCATTTGTGTTTTTCCCTTCGTAAACGTCTGGCTGGGGCTGAACCGTCCGTGAGGGCTGCGTCTCATATGGTGCATGCTGTCTGTCTGTCGGTCGGTCGGTCTGTCGGTCTGTCTGTCTGCTGCCTGTCTCCCTCTGTCTGTGTCTGTGAGAGAGAGAGAGAGAGAGAGAGAGAGAGAGAGAGAGAGAGAGACGCATGCTCTCTCTCTCTCTCTCTCTCTCTCTCTCTCTCTCTCTCTCTCTTATTCGCAGACCCCACATTTTCTTTCCGGGTGTTAATTCTGTTTGTGTTCCTCCTTCTTCCTTCCCCTCCCACCCCCCTGTCTCTCCTCTCACCCTTCCCCTCCATCTACCTCCACCTTCCCTCCCCTCTTGTCTATGCTTTTCGTTTCTTTGCTTCCATTTTTTCATTCCATAATTCGCTCTTTTTTTTATAGAGGTATTCCCCCCCCCCCCCCTCTCTCTCTCTCTCTGTCTGTCTGTCTCTCTCTCTCTCTCTCTCTCTCTCTGTCTCTCTCTCTCTCTCTCTCTCTCTCACACACACACACACACACACACACACACACACACACACACACACACACACACACACACACACACTGGGGTTTCTCGACTTTTCACATGCATTTTTGAGTACGTTACGAATTACGGAAAGAATGCAAACTTCAGATATGACATTTTAAGCCTAAATCCCATCATTTAAATAAACTACAATGTTCTACGAATATTTTCAAAGTTTCAAACGATTTCTTGAAAGTGGAATTCTTCGGAAAAATCCTACTTGTAAAATGTGACAATGTCACAATTTACAGTGTAAGATCAGATAAGATAATATTGCTTATAGCCCAGCCGACCGCAAAGGGCCACATCAGGGCTGTCACCACGTTAAAATCAACTCACAAGTCGGTCATTCACACAATTCTTTAAAATACATCGAAAAAACCCATTCGAAAGTTTGTTTCAAAAAAAATCTTTCCCACTGTAAAATCTCAGATCCGATGAAAAATGTCAAATCTCTTTCAAGAACTCAAAGATCGTGTCAGGCGGAACATCTCTGAACAAGGTTTTCATGGAATCTGCTGTACAATACTACACAGTACCAAGACCCGTTTCAGTTCGCATACCAACAAGCTCATTCTTTGGATAATTGATTTTCTTACACAGAGGACACAGTCTGTTCGATATCAAAGTGTTGTTTCGTCTTCCAGAGTCATTTCAACTGGCGCACCCCAGGGTACTGTTTTATCACCAGTGCTTTTTACTCTGTACACAAATGATTGTTCAGGAAGTGATTCAACTTTGTACATTAAATATTCAGATGACTCAGCACTTGTGGATCTTTCCAACTCTGATTCTGTTTACTTCAAGGAGGTTCAAAGATTTGTTGACTGGTGCGATCATAACTATCTTGATCTGAATGTAACAAAAACGAAAGAAATGTTGATTGATTTAGAAAGAATCCAAAAGCTGTACCACCACTTTTTATCAAAGGTGCTGAAGTAGAACGTGTTGAATCATACAAATATTTAGGAACTTTTATAGATAATAAGCTGAATTTTAAATCCCATGTTGAGTATGTCCACAAAAAATGTCAAACCAGATTATATTGTCTTCGCAAGCTGCGATCATTTCATGTGAATACTGACATTCTTCGGACATTTTATTCATGCTTCTTGGAATCTGTTTTAACTTTCTCATTTATGTGTTGGTATATGGTGGGTTGACTGTGAAGAGTAGAAATGTGCTTGAGAAAGTGGTGAACGTGGGAGGAAAAATCGTTGGTGAGAGACAAAAAAGTCTGAGTGAGCTGTACAGGTGCCGTGTTGTTTGTAAAGCGAAGAAGATTGCGTGTGACCAGACCCACGTTCTTGCAAATCAGTATGACCTTCTTCAGTCAGGACGAAGATATCGATCGGTTAAATGCAGAAGTGTCAGATTTAAACAAAGTTTTATTCCCCTGTCCATTGATTTTATGAACTGAGGAGATGTTTAATTGAAATCCAAATTCCTTTATATGAATGTATGTCATATATGTGAGAAAATGGGGTAATGTGACTAAATTATTGTTCATTTGCTGTGAATGTGTGTGTGTGACCACAAATTAATTTCTCAAATTGAGATAATAAAGTTTTACTTGACTTGACTTGACTTGACTTGACAATGTTTGTGTCTCACATCATGCAAGTCCCAACACTCTAAAAGAATATGTTTCATTGTGAGTGGCACATGACATGGAATGCACCACGGAGCTTCTTCACTCTTTAAAAGGTATGAATGGGTAATATACGAATGGCCGTGTTAACAACATGGGGTCTGTCATATGAAATACACTGACAGTCGCATGACGACGTGTTTTCCTTCATGTTGAGGGGGAGAGTTTAGGAAAGAAGACGCGTTAGGTGTGGAACATATCTTTTCTCTCTTTGTACATTCTATACTAACCTCTCTAGAAAGACTCTCTACCTTTAGAGACTCGCAACAAGACAAGCAGCTATTGTTTTTTCTTAAGTAGCACCTCCTAACTTTTACAGACTTGCTCTTCGTGCATGTGTGTGTGTGTGTGTGTGTGTGTGTGTGTGTGTGTGTGTGCGTGCGTGTGCGTGCGCGTGTGCGCGCGCGCGTGTGTGTGTGTGTGTGTGTGTGTGAGTGCGCGCGCGCGCGCACGCCATTTTACCTTCCTAGAAAGTCTCCCACACTTCAGATTTTTCATTTTATCTTTAAAGGATCATTCTCTCTCCTTTGTCTGTATTATATTTCATTTTCAATGGGGTGAATAAAAAGAAGAGCTTCCTCTCTTCAAAGGCCCGGAGTATAAGATTTGTAAAGGTTGTACCTGAGAGGTTTCACAATCCGAACGAGATGTTCAAAGAGCGTGCGGATACACACGCACACACCTGCCCACCCACCTCCCCTCTCTCCCTCCCCACCTTAACCTGAGCTCAACAAGCAGAAGAGTATTGGGGAAAACGCAGACCATCGCCAATTTCCAACAAATCTGGAATAAGTCAGTTCACGAATTTCCACCAGGGGAAGTAATAGTTCGTGCGGACTGGAAGAGTTACTTCCCATTGTACCCCCTCCCCCCTCCCCCTCCCTTAAAATAGGACTTCACGAAATGTATGTTTTTCACGGATAGTAATCGTTTTTGAACGGTAACTTCACAATGTCCCTGTTCAGTGGAAAATATGTAAGAGTCTTGCCTAGCACATCATGCATTCCGATTTCCGATTTGACGCGGCATGGATTTGTACTACAGTAAAACGGTTTTGTCAGTGGAAATGAAGTTGCCAACGGCCATACCACGTTGAAAGCATCAATTGTCGTCCGATCACCGCCAACGAATTATTAGGCCACGTTGTCTTTTTCCGACCAACTTTTGTTGAAGTCCTTTTTGACCAAATACAATTTGTGTCACAATCAAGCTGGTTCGTTAAGGAAACCTACCACTAATCCGCGCGAAGAAGTAATGCTTTCGTCCTTGGTCCGAATTCTGTCTTTTGACCAAATTTGGTCCAAATGAGTGCCGTCATCCAATCATCTTGCTGACGAATTCTAAACATTCCAATCAATCAACGGACGTGTTCCACAATTTTCTTTGCGGAGAGAATCATCCGCGAAGATTTTGTCTAAAAAGCTGTTATGAAAAAAAAAGATAAAATGTTACGGAAAACAACAGCGCGCATGTGCCAAAGTCCACGTTCTCTCCTTCCACCTTCCCCCCTCCTTCCTTTTTTTCTTCACCACTTTCTTGTCCCACCTCTTTCTCTCTCCGCGCGCACTCCAACCCTCACCCCCCACCCCCGTTGCCCTCCCGTCCCTCTTACTCCTCCCTTCTCCCTTTGACCATCACTCCTCAATACTGTAAACATACTGGCGTGCCACAAATTCTTTCAACCTCTGTTTATGCACGAAGATTTAATTTGATAAAAACAAATGAAAAATAAAGCATGGATGATGCATTTTCGAAAAAGAAAAAGAAAAGAAAAAAAATTACGTTAGTGCTGGTGGTAAAAAAAATTTAGGGGGGTAAAAAAAAAAAAAATCCCTGAAGATCGGCATGACCGAGTGACCGAGTTAGAAACGTACTGAGGATAACTTCCTTGTTTGTCCGTATTCCAGAGTAAAAAAAAAAATGTCCAACTGAAAAGATCTGTGTTAATGTTATATAACAAACACCTCTGTGTTCGGCTCTCTATTTGATCCTTCGCTCTCCCCTTCCACTTTCCCCCCCGTCTCCTTCTCTCTCTCTCTCTCTCTCTCTCTCTCTCTCTCTCTCTCTCTCTCTCTCTCTCTCTCTCTCTCTCTCTCTCTCTCTCTCTCTCTCTCTGGATAAAATAAACCACTGCCAAGTCATACTCTGTTCTTTATGATCGTGGCTTGCTTTTACTGTCTGTCTAGCGCGTGTGTGGGTGTGCGCGCAGAGCAGAGAGAGAGAGAGAGAGAGAGAGAGAGAGAGAGAGAGAGAGAGAGAGAGAGAGAGAGAGAGAGAGAGAGAGAGAGAGAGAGAGAGACTCGTGTCCACGTAATATATCACTTACATCTAAAACGTACCAAACGAAAGATCACACACACACACACACACACACACACACACACACACACACACACACACACACACACACACACACACACAAAGTGCGCGCGCGTGCAATCTCTCTCACACACACACACACACACACACACACACACACACACACACACACACACACACACACACACACACACACACGCGTATACACACGCGTGCGCGCATACACACATACATCCCGCCCCCCCCCCCCCCCCCCCCCCCCACACACGCGCGTGCACACACACACACACACACACACACACACACACACACACACACACACACACACACACACACACACACACACACACACACACACATACACACACACACGTGCGCGCGCAACTGTAAGCATGCGCGCACGCACGCCAAAAAAAAAAAAATTAATAATTTTTGCGCTCGCGCACACACACACACACACACACACACACACACACACACACACACACACACACACACACGTTGTGACGAGTTGTAAAAGAAGATGAGGTACTCTCTTGGAGTGTTCTCTATCAAAAGTGACAGAGTAGGCCTAACTTTTGATTAACATTCATCTCCACCTTCTTTCTTACCAGTACTAGAAGGAGCAACGTGCTGGTGGTACAAGTAGTTGAAAGAGTTTTTTACTCTTCTCAGAATGATTAAAACTTCTAGTGAATGGCTGAAGCGTAACTTGCCCTAAGCTCTTAAAAGTGCTTGTGCTCCGACAAAATTAGAAACAAGGTAAAAAAAAAAAAAAAATGTTGGAAAAATGAATAGACTAAAACAAGTTACGTAATTTTTTGCAAACAAAACCTTACGAACAAAACTTTATTCGGATATAAGCTAGAAAATGTTACAAATTTTGTTGGAACAATGAATAGACCAACACAAATTGCTTTTTTTTTTTTTTTTTTTTTTTTTTTTCGAAGAAAAGCTCACTAACAAAACTTTACTTCGGACATAAGCTAGAAAAATGTTACAAATTTTGTTGGAACAATGAATAGACTAACACAAGTTACGTAATTTTTTGCAAACAAAACCTCTCGAACAAAAGTTCTTTGGATATAAGCAAGAAAACGTTACATTTTTTTTAACTTAAAATTCAGTCTGACTTCA
>JADBJO010000296.1:497500-500000 GCA_016801955.1 Conus betulinus
CAGGAGGAGCGACAGGCACAACTGACTGAACTAAGTGGATAAGTGACAAGCGTGCTCAACGTTTACTAGAGAGAAGAACTTGGACAGGGGAAGGGATAGTGGGGGTGAAGAGAAGAGAAACGTATAGAGCTCACATAAAATATGCAAATTCGGGTAATGGGGTGGGGGTGGGGTGCGATCTATGGGCTACACCGTGTGATACACACTCACACACACACACGCACACACACATGCACAAACAGACAGACAGACAGACAGACAGAACGAGAGAGAGAGAGCTTGCGGGGTCAGCCATCTCTCTCCCCTTTTCTCTTCCCCCCCCCCCCCCCCCCCACCACCATTAGTCATTCATCCGTTATTTCAAACAGCAGATAAAGCTTATTGCTTTTCACTTTTTTTCTTTTTAGCCTAAAGAAAAGGATGTAATTATTCAATAAAAAAAGACTTGCAACAGAGCAATCGACCAGGAAGTGTGTGTGTGTGTGTGTGTGTGTGTGTGTGTGTGTGTGTGTGTGTGTGTGTGTGTGTGTGTGTGGTGTGTGTGTGTTTGCGCGCGCGTGCGAGTGTGTGTGTGTGTGTGGTGTGTGTGTGTGTGCGCGCGCGAAGGAGTGTGTGTGTGTGTGTGTGTGTGTGTGCGTGCGAGCTCGTGCGTGCGTGCATATGTACATACATGCGTGCGTGCGTCTGCGTGTATGTATGTTTTTTTTGTGTTGTGTGTGTGTGTGTGTGTGTGTGTGTGTGTAACATGTGTGTGTGTTTGTGTGCGCGTGCGCTGTGTGTGTGCGTGTGCGCGCGCGCGTGTGTTTTGTGTGTATGTGTGTGTGTATGTGTGTGCGTGTGTGAGTGTGTGTGTGTGTGTGTGTGTGTGTGTGTGTGTGTGTGGTGTGTGTGTGTGTGCGCGCGCGCGCCATTAACACACTCTCACGTATATTCGCACACTTCAACATTTTCTACAGTGACAAACGATGGCGTTTCATCTTTATTCACATTTTCTTATGTGTGGTGTACACACACACAACACACACACACACACACACATGTCACAGGTGAAATGCGAAACATATGAAACACAATACAGATAAAAACAGCACCCAGAAAGACGAGCAGAATCTTCCATGCTACGATGTATAAAAATCAACAAGTATTATTTCAGAAATACTGAATTGTGAAATACACACGTCCTCACACCCCCATCCCACCCTCAAGGGAAAAAAAAAAAACAACCCCCCCCCCCCCCCCCCCCCAAACAAACAGAAAGCAAACAAAGCAAACGTACTTTCAACATGTGTAGCTAATACAGAAAAATCAACGTTTATCTTTTTTTTTTCCCCCAAACAAAAATCGAGAATAAATTTGAAACAAAGCAACGAGGCACACATTCTCTGGAATATTTCAACAATATCCATGGGGGAACAAAGTAAGCACGCACGCACGCACGCACGTACGCACACACGCACGCACACCACACGCACACAGACACACACACGGTCAATCCCACAGTCAACAACTTCAACAATCAAAGGAGTCTGGCGATAAGAATATAAAACAAGTGAAGAGTAGACAATTGAGCTGATAGTGCATTTCAGTGAAGAAATATGTGAAGTCGAGGCACGCAGAATACATGCGTTCTAATAACGTAGTAAACAGAGAACTGCAGCAACCACGGCATCAAAACGATAATGATAATGCAATCACAAAAAACGACGCTACAATCATCATCATAATAATCATCATCATCATCATCATCATCATCATCATCATCATCATCATATTATAATCGTAACGCAATCAGATGAAAAGGCAAAAAGAGGGGAGGGGGTCAATTGTCTTTCAAAGAAACAATCATAGTTTTTTTTCTGAATCGATGGCCCACACTGCGTTTGAACCAATGACCTTAATAAGAACCGTAGTTTGGTAAACATACAAAATAAGGTAAATTGGTCGTTGTTGCTGCTGCTGCTGCTGTTGCTGCCGTTGTTGATGGACAAACTCATATCCTGAACCATGATGACCACATTGTATTTCCATCAGCAGACTGGAGACAGGTGGGCTCAGTGACAAAGCAATGAGTTTCTCCTACCAAATGCTGTCGGTTCGAATCGTGCTAGCGCCAAGCATAAAAACTACCAAAAAAGAGACCATCTTAACTGTCGTGATTCTGGGGTTATCTGCATGGTGTTGGACTGATTCCCTGCCACCACTTTCCTAATGATGCCCCCCCCCCCCCCCCCCTCTCTTCCCTCTGCCGCTAACTCCACCATCCCCTCCTCCCCTCCCACACGTACCCACCCTTCCCTGCGCCAGCCATGATATCACCCCCGGTGGCGTTAAACCTCAATGTACTCAACTACACATCAGCAGCAGCAGCAGACGAGGCGAGGCAGGCGATACCACACTGCAACAAGCAGCGCAAGATGTATGAGGAGAGAGCATTACGCGCGGCTCTCCTCATTTTTCCTCCTACAGTCGACGCAAATTATACCATCGGCCATCATCGATT
>JADBJO010000296.1:505000-515000 GCA_016801955.1 Conus betulinus
CTCCCTGGGTTTTTCTTCCTACTAACATGGCTACGCGCACCCTCAGCGGTTTTCACGTCTTGTGCAGAAGTGCCTGTCGATGACAATTCCCCAGATTTTTGTTTGGTTTTTTTTACATGGGCTTGTAATGGGTGGAATCTTTATTTCGGAAGCAGCTAGAACGTGTTCAAAGAGGAGAAGGGAAGCAAATCATGTTCATGTTAATGTCTTTCACTGAACGTGTTATTTCACAATTCAAAAAAACCAAAAAGTTTGAAACAGTACCAAAGAGAGAATTATCAACACCAGGATTGTCTGAGAAAGACAGAAAGAAACAAACAATTAAAAAAAAAAGAAAATAAAATGTGAGGGTGGATGATACACACTAGCTGCTGAGAAAGTACAGAAATAAACAAACACGCTGTGGTAAGAAAGGAGTCTGTGTTTAACTTTTGTATCCAAATGAATAACAAGTTTCTGTGTACTTTCATAAACAAAGAACATTTTCGGTGTACTTTCATGAGCAAAGAACATATTTTTCTATTCATACGGAGGAGACCTTTTTCTTCTCAAGTCGCAAGTTATTTTTTCTTCGTATTTCATACACTTTTGGTATCCTTCAAATTACATGATTTCACCTAAGTACAGTTTATCCTGCAATGAATGTGAAGGATATGACTGAACTGATTCTGTGGAGAGGAGAGAAAAAAAAAAAACACCAGTTAGCTTCCGTTGAAGCATGTCCATGATGGGGAATTTGTCTTTGACAAACTTTCAAACCAATGGCTTGCGGGAACGTACTATGAATACTGATGTGACGACTGAACAAGGCAATGTCCTGAGAAAGGGATGGGTGTACAACCCAGTGCAGTGTCTGCATCTGTGCACATTTGCTTTGGCGTCTTCGCATCATTGCAACACAGCTCAAGTAACTGTAAAGGCGCCAGCAGAACATTAGACATACTGTCTACATTCTTTTTCATGATGATCTCTCTCTCTCTCTCTCTCTCTCTCTCTCTCTCTCTCTCTCTCTCTCTCTCTCTCTCTCTCTCTCTCGCTCTCTCTCTCTCTCTCTCCTCGCTCTGGAGAACACATAGCTGACCAGGAACCAGCACTCTGATAGGATAAAACTGTCTAGCTTCCTGGCTCTTTCCCACTTGCCCTTAAGAAAATAGAGTATTTTCATTTGCATACTCCATACTCTAAAAACCAATGTATTTACAATCCGACTAAACCAATTAAAGGAAAAAAAAATTCGAATATATATCGATTATCATCACAAGATTTGTCTCTTTAGATTACTTGCAAACCTGATAAAGAATTAAGTGAACACATGATATCTTTTTTTAATCAATGGACGTGTACAACGAGCTAGTTACGGCTGGCTGACATAACGCACGCGTGTCCGAGAACGTGTGTGAGCGCGCGCGCGCGCACGCGCTCGTCTGTGCGTGTGCATGTGTATGCGTGCGAGTGCGTGCGTGCGTGTGTTGTGTATGTGTGTGTGTGTGTGTGTGTGTGATGTCTGTGTGTCTGCGCGCGCTGATTGTCTGTGCGTGCGCGCGCACGTGCGTGCGCGTGTGTACGTGCGTGCGCGCGTGCGTGCGTGTGTGTGTGTGTGTGTGTGTGTGTGCGCGCGCGCGCGTGTGTGTATGTGTGTGAATGTGTGTGAGCGCTCCATACGGACTGTGTCATATACATTATCAGGCTTGTGCGATTACGTCAAGCATAAACAGGACAGTGTGCGAAGCAACAAAACAGATGCCTAAACTAGCCTACATGTGCTGTTTATGCACAGGACTCTCTCTCTCTCTCTCTCTCTCTCTCTCTCTCTCTCTCTCTCTCCTAATTTTTTTTTCTATTCCAACAGAGGCTGGGACTCCTCAATCTTACGTAGCGAGATGCCTGTTGCTTGTTCTGTGCAAAACCAAGGAGAGCTGACACCGCATCATCAAAGTTGGAGAATAAGTGTGGCAGAAGGACAGGGCGATCTCAGTCTCGTTGCAAACGAATTTCTGCCATTCACATGAGAACGTCACTCCACTGTGAAGCGTCATATGCCTGGCAAGTGTCAGGTCTGTTTTCTTTACAGTGCGCGTCGCCATTCGATTCTTTGTAGATCATAAAGAACACTTTTTTTTTTCCTGACTGGTTACGAGTTTGATGACATGATGAACTGGTAGGAGATTTCTCTGCATTTCCGGGGATTTCAGTCACATTCTTTTTAATTGCCAGAACGTACGCTGACTCAAAGTAAGAAAAAAAAATCGAACTTTTTACCAACTGTTCTCTACATGGTGCAGTTGCCATATAATTGAAATGCGTAGAAATTGGTAACCCAGTTGTTGCCAGAACTGAAAACTCAATCAAGATATTTTTTTTTTCCCAATTTTTATTTCAATTTTTGTTGTTGTGGTTGTTGTCGTTTTTGGTTGGAGGGGGGAGGGGGGGGGGGTATATTCTGTGCCATCTCAGTGGCACTGCACCCACGCCGCTCATTCCGAACCTCCGTCAACAGCCACAGCCCGGCCCGGTCCGCTGCAGCTCCGGCACCGGCAATGCACAAGGAACGATCAATGTCAAGTCGTTCAGAGGAGGAGACACTGGGCTGCTGCCAAGTCACTTCCGTGCTGTTCAGTGACGCCTGTTCTGATCCAGCATACGCAGGACACCACTTTCTAAGCCCCCTACGGGCGACAATAATTGCTAAGTCGCGGAGCCGGCGTGAGTGAGCTCTCCCTCCGGAGGGGCCCCCACCACGTCCATCCAGCGAAAGCGTCCATGAACTCTCCTATACCGGTGACCCCTAAGGGAATCAAACCTGGCCATAGACGCGGAGAGATAATCGAAACTTAATTTACCATCACAGCAGGGCATAAAGCGCCAAAGAATCTGAGACTGTCTTTATGCTGATCAATGAGAATGAGATGATGAAGATGCTGCGACTTCCATTCCGGGTCCGAGACTGCGTTACAGGACTGTACTCTATGCGCTTACTTTCATGATATATCCCGGCGTCAACCAGGCCCAAGATATACAGACACCTGCAGTGTTGGTCAGGAAGTTTGAGCAACACTCTCAGAGACGCATCCATTTAGTGGATGACAATCCACTGTGTGGTCCCAGTCCTTCAATTGAGCCCGTAGCGTGTGTGGGTAGGAGCCGGTCGGGGCAGAAAAAACCACACATGGCTCTGATGGGATCGAACCCAGGACCTCCCAGCCGGGTGTCCCGCGACGTTAACCACTTCGCCGTGGCGGCTGGTCGGTTTAATTTGATTTCAGTTAAGCGTAGCACCTGGATTAACTCCCGTGTGTCCATTGCGGTTGCCCTCCTTCCCCACGCCCCACCCACCCTTCCCTCCCCCACCTCCCCTTTTTTCTCCCCCTCCTTTTTCCCCCAGTATCTTTCTCCATCCTTTTGGTTTTGGTTCATTTCTGCTTTTCTCTCTCTCTCTCTCTCTCTCTCTCTCTCGCTCTCTCTCTCTCTCTGGGATTTTCTCCCCTCATCCTCTTTCTCACTCTCAATTTCTCCTGTATTTCTCTTGGTGCGTGCACCTGTATGTGATGTGTGTGTGTGTGTGTGTGTGTGTGTTGTGTGTTGTGTGTGTGTGTGTGGTGTGTGTGTGTGTGCGAGCGCGCGCGCGCGCGTGTGTGTGCATGTGCGCGCTCGCGCGTGTGTGTGTGGATGGGTGGGCAGCAAGATAAAGAAGCAGAGTAGAGGCCCCTCCGGACAGGCACGCTCACGCACGCTGGCTCCGCGACACAGAAATGGTTGTCATCAATATAGCATTTCCTATGCAGTAGTATCCTGCGTAACGGGATCAGCCAGAGCTTTGCTTTTAAAGGAAACGTAGCGGCCGAAGAGCGGTGAGCTGCTGCCACAGTAGGGGCATCGAAAGATGATACTTTGAACAAAGATGTTAAATAAAAAAAAAAAAGAAAGAAAAGAAAAGCACAGAGAAATAGGATAAAATGAAAAGAATACGCAAAAACTCCTTTCACAGGGATTGTGAAAGTCAAAAATCCGGCGGACGCAGACAGACAAGGGAAGAGTATGGCGCCTCATTATGCACACCCGGGTGAGTCGGTGGACCTCAGCTGGGGCCGTGAGGCGTTGGCGCTGCAAGGGAGGATGTAAGGACAGCGCGGCAGGTTCGTGCTTGTTTGACGACGATTAGCTGTATACGAACAGAATCTAGACATAATACAATTAAAAGTCGGACATTTTTCTATCATCGTCCTTGGTATCCCCGTGTTTTGTTTGTTTTGCGTTGTTTTTGCCTTATTCTTCATTTTGATCTTCTTTTTTCTGTTATTTTTCTTCTTTTATTCTTTTTATACTGACTGGGGCGTGAGGTGGACGACGTTTGAAGTCAATTCACCTAGCTTGGCTCCGACTCTTGCATCCACTCACTTTCATTTTAATGATTTAATCTGAATCGCTTTGGCTTTTTGAGTGCAGAGTAGTTCTTCATGTGGTCCGAAGTTACACACAGGATGAGATTTAACACACAAAGAACGAGGGGCGGGGCCCGGGAGTCGTCGGGGCCGGGCGCCCCTCTGGGGGGGGGGGGGGGGGTTTGGGGGGCGGTGGGAGCCGGTAAGGAATGGGGGAGAAGAAGAGCAAACCCCCACACAAAACCCAACAAGGACAAACAAATAAACTTGTGAATATACTAGAAAAAACTTTTATTCCGCCAACTAACAAAAAATTAACTTCTATACTAAATCTCAATACATCTGCGAGGATGAAGGCGGCTTGTGGATATCACGAAAAGCAGAATACAGACTGCATACTGACACCCTAGACTCGATTTGATTTCTATACCGGCAATTCGTCATGCGCATCATGGCCCCAGTGCACGACTAACCGATAACCCGACGTCGGCGCTCGTATATGGCGGTGCAGAAACTTCTACGAGCATGGAACCGGGGACAGTTTCTTGGCGATTTGCTAGCTACAACAAGACGGACATGGCTATGCAGACCAGGGGCGGAAAAAACCAGCAGAAGCAGGAAGGGACAAAAGCAGGGTGATGGTTTCCGTGGGGGGTGGTGATGAATCATGAGTGTTGATTCTGGACCGTGAAGACTCGTATGCGTGGCTTTCCGGATTTGGGTCGGGGCGGGGCTGGACCTAGCGGAGGAAACCGGAGGAACGGGCGTTGGGTTACTTGTAGGAGTGGGAGGAAAGAGGTGAAGGACAGGCCCGTGCCAGAGGAGATGCATAGTACGGCGAGCGAATGGGGGGTGCGTGTTGGGTTGTGAGAGGCCAGTCCAGGACAATGACAAGTCATAACCTCGGTATATCTAACTGTTAACGCAGAATTAAGATAACTGTTTTTTATTTTTTGTTTAATGTCCGATAACAACTACAACGAAAGTGTAGATAAGTTGTAAGGGTGTAGTGGTGCTGGGACTGTGGGTGTTTTGGAAACGACTGGGGGAGAAAAGAATTCTGACTTTGCCTTACTTCAGTACCTATAGCAGATGACCGAGTGTCGCAGGAACGTCAGCGCTCTGAATGTTTAGAACGAAATGCTATCCCGGGTATCATCTTACCGTTTCATTATCTGTGGGGACAGCGAATTCACTCTCTCTTACCACCGTTGTGGTTTGTTGGTCCGTCATCAGTGGCACAATCGCTCTGAGAGTGACGTGCTGTCGTCGCAGCACGCCACTTTTTGTGACTGTCTGTTCATTTTTTCTTCCTTTGTTTTCGAGCCGTGCAAGAAGAACCCTGGCCTGCGAAGCGGATCTGGGCCTTCCGTATTTAGGCCTGTGGATTGGGTTCCCGGCTAGTAGGCCTATTCTTTTCATTGTCCGCGTCGAAAAATCCCATTTCCTCCCTTGAGTGGTATGTCTTTGGTATAATGTAGCCCAGTTGACAGTTGTAGACTTCAGCTTTGTCATTTACGGGTGCCTAGCCTCAAAGTTAAGTTTATATTCGCTTATAAATTTCCAGCAGGCAGCTGTGTGAGACTGTGGAACGAATTAGTAGTTATACCTTTCATCTTCTACAATTTTGCTCTAAATCGAGTTTTTTCTTGCTTTGTCTGCTCATCTCGCATTTAGGGTCTTACCATATTCTGTTGTGTTCCTTTCTTTCCTAAAATGCGTCGATGGTAAACTCTCCTGATTTCACGCATGGTTCGCATTTATATCCTGTCTCCTAGGTTTTAAAGTTATCCTGTTCTTTTCTGTCAATTCGTTAACCTCTTTTGCCATTTCTGGATTCCAGATTAGATGACGTTGCTCTTATTCTCAAAGATCTTGTCACGCATAACTATGTTTAAAATTCTGCTAACTCAGAGTTTATTAATTGTTAAAATTTGTTGGATGAGGCTTTAAGGGACTTTATTACTCCTTACTTTTAGGCCTCTTCCTTGCTCTCTCTCCATGAGCTGGCTCGTTTCCTCTGGGGAATTGGCCTGGCTTCGTGAGCAAGGAGGACTTCCAAACGTACCTCCCTGGGACTGCAGGAAGTGTGTGTGACCTGTGAACTGTTGCATATGGGGTTCTTTTGAGGTGCCTGCAAGTGTGCCAAGTTTGCATGCTTGTTTTGTGCACGACTACGTTCGCGTTGGTATAACAAGTATATGTTTTATAGTTTTACTTTGTTGTGGAAAAAATAGATTTCTTTCTAGTAGTAAGGTTTTTGTGATTTGTTTCTTTCGATGACGGCTTCTTGTTATCAACAGTCGAGTTAGAATTCGTCGTTAACGCTTGACACGTTTGCTGTGTGCCCGCCGAGGTTTACGCCCCTCCTTAGTAGCTTAACACCACCCTACGAGAGAGAGCGAGAGAGACGAGAGAGAGAGAGAGTAGAGCACGAGAACGCGACATTAGACCGACGACAGAGACAGACAGAGACAGAGAAAGAAGACTGGTAGACAGACCAGAGACAGACAGGACGCGAGCACATACAGACGACAGGACAGACGTGACGACTAGTGACTGACAGAAACCAAGAATTTCCCAGAGAGAGAAGAGAGAGAGAGAGAGAGATAGGAGTCTGGAGCTGACAAAGACAGAGACATTATATCCTTCTACGAACGAACACAAACAGAAAAACAACACAGAGGCAACGAAAATACCAAATAAACCGCAAGTTAACACACCACAAACACTACCACACGATAATAGATGACAGAAACAACACAAACACATAAAGATGAAACTAAAGGAAAGCTCGAATTGAATGGCAACCGGAATTTCATCAATTTAAATAAGTCAACAACCAATAAACATGACGATGAAACAATGAAGTAAAAGGAGACAGAAACTGAGGAAGCCTGAGATGTGAAAATGGGTTTGGGAACAATGCTAGCAAAACAACACGGACATGAGTCAGCTAGCACCCACTAGCATTAACTTTCACTGCACCTTCGTTGTATATCGCGCTGTCTTTAAAGCTTGATCCGGGAGGCCTATCGTAGTCTTGCCTCCATCCATGAGGGGGGCGTGAGCTCGCCGAACGTCACCTGGCACGCAGGTAGGCCCAGTCCTTGGCCGCGCAGATAACATGCAGCACGTATACTGAACGGAAGGCAACGTCTTAGCATGACTCGCTATATCCCCCGCACTTCATGCTATCACGTCTGCCGTCTGGTCTCAACTATCCAATGGAGATCACTTCGGAGGGACTAGCCGGCTCTCCCTCGTAGGGACCGCTACACGCATCCAGCGCCCTAGTGCTCAGGCCCTCTTGCGACTTCCTCGCCTCTCCACAGAGCTCCTTCCCCGCGAAACCTCGCTTGTCGGCTTCTCATAAACCACTCACGTACCAACGCGGGCCAACAGGGCTAAGGACAATCAGCGACACAGCGACGAATTGAGTGCCCAGTCGCAAGAGTCTAATTTAATATTCTATTATGATCGCTAGACAATAATTGTAGACCGTGGGGATACGAAAGAGCAAAGGAGATCGGCGACGGTGTCCTGCATCGATCGACACGACGATATGAGGAATGAGGTAAGTGATAGATACGAGTCGGAAAGACTCGCGGTTAAACGATTTAGCGAGACAAAGACGGGAAGCAACAAGAGACAGACATGCATCATAAGAGACCTCAGATCAGACAGACATACCAGTGGCACCCGACATGACGGGCCGCGAAACACTGACGTGAAAGCGAGCTCATAGTGTGGGATGGGAGAGTTCCACAGACAGGGGAGTGGTGGGGTATGGAGAGACTGGGAAGAAACCAGACGACAAAATCATAAGGGGTGGGGGCAAATCATCTGCTTCTTACTTCCCCTCCCAGTGTTCCTCCTTCTCGGCCCCCCCCCACTAATTCTAATTCTTCTTTACCATCTTCCCCGAATGATCTCTCTCTCTCTGCTCTCCTCTCTCTCTCTCTACACCCATCTCCGTCTCATCTCTCTCTCTCTCTCACTCACAACACACACAGCTCCACCACACACACACACCCACACCACCACACCACACACTCACACGCACACACCACACACCCACACCACACACACATTGACAAACACGACACTCACTCTTCTCCTCACTCACACACACAACACACACATCACACACACAACACACACACGACCCGCACCCGCACGACGGCTCACGCACTGCACCTCACGTAACGCATCGCGCGCGCGCGCGCGCGCAGCTGCGCAGCGCGAGCGTGAGAGAGAGAGAGATGAGGGATACAGAGACTAGACAGACAGACAGACCGACAGACGAGAGACAGTACGAACAGAACCAGACAGACGAGACAGATGACATAGACCAAAACAGATAGTAAGGCAGGCAGGCAGACGATCTCTCACTGTACAGAGGATAGTGTAAGAGAGAGGGAGAGAGAGAGAGAGAGAGAGGGTGAAGATAGAGAGAGACAGACAGTCAGGACAGACCAGACAGACATTTGCGCTGCAGCTGTTGTGCATGGTGTGGCGTTACGTTGCCCCGCCGCGTAGCTCTGCTCTATGTTGCACAGTATTGCAGACAAAAGTTGACTGCTGGGTTCGTGGTGAAAATGAAGAAAATATTAAAGTTTATAAAAACCTTTTGGTGGTAGTCGAACCCTTGGGAAGGTAGACACTGACGTTTCAAGCCAAAGGGTTTTTATAAACTTTATTATTTTTTTCATTTACACAGTACTGTTCTGTTTCGTCGTGGTGTGCTCTGTGCATTGTACTGCACAGCGTTGTATTGTATAGTATACAGCGTTATGTGGTATGACATCGAATATGATGTAATATTAAGTCATATCATATTCTAGTCTATTCTGTTATACTGCTACGTTATACTACATTACATTACACATTCTGTTACATTGTAATACATTATATCATATTACATTGTATACACATATTTTTTATATCATATCAAGTCACATCAAATGTTACATTATTGCATGGCGTGGCATAGTATGGAATGGTATGGTATGGTATGGTATGGTATGGTATGGTATGGTATGGTATGGTATGGTATGGTATGGTATGGTATGTATGGTATGGTATGGCATGGAATTGTATGGTATGTATGGTATGGTATGGTATGGTATGGTATGGTATGGTAATGGTATGGTATGGTATGGTATGGCATGGTATGTATTGTATGGTATGGTATGGTATGGTATGGTATGGTATGGTATGGTATGGTATGGTATGGTATGGTATGGTATGGTATGGTATGGTATGGTATGGTATGGTATGGTATGGTATGGTCAGGAAGGCAAGATAAGGCAAGATAAGGCCAGGCAAGATAAGGCAAGGCAAGATAAGGCAAAACAAGAGAAGGCAAGATAAGGCAAGGCAAGATAATAAGCAAGGCAAGATAAGGCAAGATATGGCAAGGCAAGGCAAGGCATGGTATGGTATGGCGTGGTACTATAAGTTATGGCATGACATACTACTGCTACTGCTGCTTCTACTATTACTACTCTTCCTCCTTCGTCTCCTTTTTACTTCTTTTTCCCTTCGTTTACTTTCTTTTTTCTCTCTCCCCCCCCCCCCACCCCCCTCTTTTTTGTATGTTCTCCGCCTTCTTCAAC
>JADBJO010000296.1:517500-522500 GCA_016801955.1 Conus betulinus
TGTGTGTGTCTGTGTGTGAGTGTGTGTGCATGTGTGTATGAGTGTGTGTGCGTGTGTGTATGCATGTATGTGTGTGTGTGTGTGTGTGTGTGTGTGTGTGTGTGTGTGTGTGTGTGTGTGTGAGCGTGTGTGTAGGGCCTGTGTGTGTGTGTGCGTGTGTGTGTGTGCGTGTGTGCGTGTGTGCGTGTGTGCGTGTGTGCGTGTGTGTGTGTGTGTGTTAGTTAGTTTCAAATTTAACGTCTATCCACTCTAGGTGATATTAGACGAGAAAAAAAAAAACAAAAACAAATCACTTAAAAGTAACCTCATAAGTATGAGTAAATAAATGTAAGAAACTATAAGTACTTACTTATTGGACTCTTTGATAAAGAAAGAAAGAATTCATAGGTTAAAGCTGGTGATTCGAAAATATTTGTAATAGTATATGTAGAAAGTACGGGTATAAATTGTTTGATAGCGGCACATGAGATAATATGTTCAACTGTGATGCTCTGTCCACAAACACATGAGGCATTTTTTACTAAATTTTGTTGTAAAAGCATCGACTTTCCACCTATACATAAGGGACGATAACTTCCTCCTGCTAATGTGGGAGTGTGTTTTTTTTTGCAATACTAAAATCTGTGTAAATAAGCTTTTTGTGAGACTTTCTGAAGGAATTCTGGAAATGGTTCCAAGCAAATGATTCCACTATACTATATTGTTCTTGAACCGTAAGTGGAAAATCCATCCTGAGAGACTCTGAGCTACATTTTGCACCTTGTTTCGCAGCTCTGTCTACTTTGTCGTTATAATAAAATGAACAGTGTGACGGTATCCAGCAGAAAGTAATTGCCGTGCCTTGTATAGAGAGAGCATGAATTAAACAGCTAATTTCAATTATCATTTCTGATCTATTCTTCAGTTTTAATGATTTCAGTGCCTGAAGCACAGACTTTGAATCAACACAAAAAAGTACTTGAAATATAGATCGTGGGAAATTTAGAAGATAATTTAACGCCATTAATATATGCAGTAAGTTCCGCAGTAAAAACCGATTTATTTTTCCCCAGTGAAAAACATTTCTCTACTTTTAAATCAGGTATCAAATAAGCAGACCCGCATTTTTTTTTGAATTAATGACCCATCTGTGTATACTTTTAAATGATTTGGATATTTCTCTTCAATATGAAATTTAGCATTGCTTGCCACTATATTTATATTGTCCTTCTTTTTTTAAATCAGTGTGTGTCAATATCAAATTGGGCCCTTTGAAGTTCCCAGGGTGGTGTAGGGAAGAAAGACGGCCTTGCAGATACAGACTTTTCGTCAACAGTAATGCCCGTGGCTTGCCTAAGCTCAGATGTATACGTTGCCAGAGTAATCTGAGAGGATATTTGTTTTTGCACGTGTAGGAAAGTCGATATCTGATCTAATTTTAATTTCATTTTTCACATCATTCTTAACTGGAACGCTTCTTATCACAAATTTCGTGGCAGCCACTTCCCTCTGATCATCTAAGGGTAAATTTGAGCCTCATTATATGTTCGAAGACAAGATGCATGGGTGGGAAGACCCATTGCAAGTTTGAGCGCTTTACATTCTATGCTTTGAAGCTTCTTTAACAGATATTTTGGTGCACTAAAAAACACTTCTTGCGCGTATGTTAATTTTGATCTTATTAGACATTTACATAGATAAATTAGAGTGGACGTGTCTTGTCCCCATCTCTGTGTACTCACAATTTTGAGAAAATTTAAAGTTTTTCCTTACTTTTGTCAGCAAATAATCTATGTGTTGATTCCAAGACATTTTCGATGTGAGGTTAACGCCCAAAAACTTGATCTGTGAAGCTGTGTGTGCGTATGTGTGTGTGCATGTGTGTGTTGTGTGTGTGTGTGTGTGTGTGTGTGTGTGTGTGTGCGTGCGTGCGTGCGTGCGCGCGTGCGCGCGTAAGTGTAGGGCCTTTTTTGATGCATTAATCTCTGGGATAGGAAAAGAATGGTTCGCGACAGTCATGCGCGTGGTTTGTGGAGGTGGGAGGAGGGGAGGTAGCGTAGATGGCGGTGAGGGAGGGACTGACAGACAGGATGCGAGTTTTAAGGAAACTGACGATAGACCTCTGCGCAGGTGTACGCCTATACAAGGGAAATGGCCGAAAGGGAGAAGGGAAAGGGTTTGTTGATTTGCTTCATTTCTACTACATTTTTAATCTTGGTCTTCGTCTTTCTTTCTCACACACACACACGCACACACACACACACACACACACACACACACACACACACACACACACACGTATATATATATATATATATATATATATATATGTATATATATATCAGAGAGTCCTCAGAAGAGAAGCCCCCTTCAAGCAAGTGTTTCCGGCCTTTAACTCCTGACACTCTAGGGGGGTTGGGCCACACCCGGTTCATGATGACTCCGGATGTCCCTCTGCTGCCCCCTTTTTTTTCCCATCTCGGGACGAGCCATGGCTGGGATTCGAACCCATGCCCCTCTGGACATGCTCATTTTCCACTTAATGACTCGCGCACTAACCATTGAGCCACTGGGACACCTGATATTTGTAGGAAAGTTAAGCCTTATGAAGTTCACTTTTGTTCCTCCTTGACCAGATCCAGCTTGAACACCTCTCTGCTGCTTCTGCCATTGCTTTCAGGGCTAGATTGAGCTGCCTCCATTCTGTTCTCATATGGCACCGTGAGCTCGATCATGATCAGCTGCTTGGTTGACTGAGAGTGGACTACTATGTCTGGTCTCATGCCACTCTTGCTGATGATCTCTGGGTGACTCTTCCATTCTGGGAGGTCTGCAGTGCACTCCCAGTCATCTGCCCCGTCCAGCAGACTCTGCCTGCATGTTCCGAGTGGCACTGTTGTTCTTGGCCATGATTCGCTGCCTCCTGCCGTGAAGAATGTTGTTGGGTGCTTTTGGAGTCCTGATTTTCCCTTTTGTGGTGTGTGGTACTAGCCCAGACTACTTGTACAATCTCTTTGAGCACTTGGTTGTGCCTCCATGTGTACCTTCCTTGAGCCAGGGCTACTTTACATGAGCTAAGGACATGCTCCACTGTTTGTTTTCCATGGCAGAGAGGGGCATGAAGGATCGTCTGTTTTTCCCCACTTCACCAGGTTTGCATTTGAGGGCAGAAGGTCATATGCAGATCTGAGAATGAAGCTGATCCTGAGAGGGGCCATGTGCCAAATGTCATTCCAAGTGAGACTTCTTTGGAGTGCATTCTCCCACGTTGTCCATTGCCCTTGCTGGCTCTGCTGGACTGCTTTTTTTGGAGTTTTTTTTGGTCTTCTTCTTTTCTCATCTCCTGAATCATCATGTCTCTTTTGGCTTTTCCTTTGGCCTTTGACCACCATTCAGTTTTGGTCATCCCCAGTCCTTGTCTGTTGGTCTGTGTGTGTCCTGTTATTTCTCTGATCTTGAGACTTTCTTTTGCAGAATCCATCGCCTCTTGAACTTTCCATTTTCTGCCTGTCTTCAGCTGGGGCTTGATTGCTTCTACCACCTTGTCTCCTGAGTCCTCCAACATGCTTTGAAGTCTGATCTTCCCTGCTTTGTATTCCTCCAGGATGGATTTCAGTGGTAGTTTTCAGCTTTGCTTGGCGACAGTACAGCGCTATGTCAGTCAGACAGGGTGGGACACCAAGCCATTTCCTTGTGAACCTGTTGATTTTGGATTCCATTGCCTCCACTATGCTGGTACAGATGTCGTATATCATCAGAGGCCATAGGAGCTTTGGTATCAGGAGAGACTCCGTGATTTCTTTGGCTTGAACTTCATTCTTTCTTTCTTTCTTTCTTTCTTTCTATCTTTCTATTTATCTATCTATCTATCTATTTATCTAAATAATGTAAAAATCAAATATGTGCGAGTCTGTTCGTAAAATATGGATGTGAGTTGTATGCAGGAATTGCATATACAGTAACGTTTTTGCGCGCATTTATGCAAATAAGTATATAAACATACTCATGGACGTTAAGTGAGTGCTCACATGAATGTTTTTTTTAACTGGACTTTGTAAGGCGCTTTAAGCTGATACATAGTAGGATATTGCGCCCAACAAATGCTCTTTATCATCATCATTATCTTCATCATTATATTAGTAATACTGTTGTTGTTGTTGCTATCATTATTATCATTGTGCTTGCGTGTACCCATCGTCAACACAGCGCAGGCCTCCAACGGTGGGTACAAGACTGCTCTAAAGGCAGGTGAAGGCAGTGCTTCTCTGGGTCCTCCCCAGCACCTTCGGGTGTTTCTTTTTCTTCTTATCATTGTTATCATTGCTAATATTATCATTAGTATTACTACAATTATAATTCTTTTTTTTATTATTAGGATTATCATTATCATTATTATCATTATATTACTATCATTGGTATCAGCTTCTTCATCATCATCACCATCATCGTTTTCATTATCATTATTATCATTTACTGTCATCATCACTATTATTGTCATTATTGTCATCATCATCATTATTTATTATTTTATTATTATCATCATCATCATCATCATCATCAATATCATTATTATCATTATCCTCTCTCTCTCTCTCTCTCTCTCTCTCTCTCTCTCTCTCTCTCTCTCTCTCTCTCCATCCACCGATCAAACTTGATGGAGGGATCGGTCGATTGCCGACAGCGGTGTTACGTCAGTGGGTTGGGTCATGCAGACCAGCGGGTAGACTCTCAATCCTTTGGTGACGGAGGTGTGTGTGTGTGTGTGTGGGGGGGGGGGGGGGGGGGGGGGGTGATGGAAAGAGGGGGGCTGGTTCACACCCAGCTGCGCTCAAATCGCCCGCTTTTAAACCCCCCCCCCCCCCCCCCCCCCCCCCCCCTGTCTCCCATTACCTCCCGTCATCCCATCCCGTACCGTGAGCCATCCAGGATTACTTGATCGCGGCTTTCCTTTTCAAATCGTCTTTTCCAGTTGTTACTGTTTTCTTTTTTGTTCGTTTGTTTTGTTTTTGCTTTGCTTGAAG
>JADBJO010000296.1:530000-532500 GCA_016801955.1 Conus betulinus
CACACACACACACACACACACACACACACACACACATGTGCAGGTGCGCACGTGCGCGCAAACTCGTCGAGGAAAATGCAGCCAAAACAAATTAGACGAAGCCAGGTGTTCCAGAATGAGTGGGAAGATAATACATGTTATTGTTGTTACACTCCCCCCCCCCCCCCCCCCCCCCCTCTCCTCCCCCCCTCCTCTCTCTCTCTCTCTCTCTCTCCAAAAAATATTCTTCAAATAGAATGTAAACTTTTTGTCTGAAAAGTTTCAGCTGCAGAAATCAATATTGTTATTGCACTTTTTTGCGCGCTATTTTGCATAATTTGGTTTTTACTTTAGTTGGTTTTGTTTTTCTTTTTAATTCATTAAATGGTAACATTATTCAGAAATACCCATACGAATAATATCAGACAAATGACAACCTTGCTTCTTGCCTTTGTCATTTTTTTTTTTTTTTTTTTTTTTTTTGGGGGGGGGGGGGGGGGCTGGGGAGGGGGGGGGGGGGGACAATAACAGGATATCTGTACGTATTAAGTCCTAAGTCATCATAGAAACACAGATCCATTGTGGCAGAGGTGGTGGTAGCAGCAGCAGCAGCTGCAGCAGCAGAGGTAATAGAAGGAAATTTAGCAGCAACAGCAGCAGCAGAAGTATTAGTAATCGTTGGAGTAGCAGCTGTACAAGCTGTGAATCATTTGCAATCAAGTAAAACTTGACGAATAAGAAATGTTTACACTTTTGCTTTTGTTTTCTACTGCTGATTCTAAGCGAGTGATGATATCTTCTGCTACAAAAAAAAAATTATTAAACCTCTCTGAAGATTAAACACCGTTCTGAGTCTTCTAGCGTGCCGATTTACACACAGCAACTTGAAATGAAAGTTCCTATGAAAGAACAGATTAAATCGAGATACTATGTCCTTGTTATCGTCTATTTGACATAATCAACTTTAGTTGTCTATCGCTGACTTTTTCCTCTGTGTGTGTGTGGGTGGGTGGGTGGGGGGGGGGGGGGGGGGGGGGGGGGGGGGGGGGGGGTGTGTGCGCGCGCGTATATATACATGAATGTGTGTGTACTTCCCTTTATTTAGAGTTCTTGTTTGTTTGTTTGCATTATTCGTTTGTTTGTTTTCTAAAAATATTTGCCGAGTCCGATGCTTGTTTTTTTTTCCCCAAAGCATATTATTGAAATTAATACACTTTTTGCAGTCTTCCTTACACTACAGATATACTTGATGGTTTGCTGAAGTGTATGTCTTATGTACACTTGATAATTGGCACTGACTTCGATGTAATTGCCATTTTTTCATTTGTTCATCTCACTGATATGTTATGGTGATAATGTAAAATGTCTGAAACTGAAATAGAACCTTCACTGCAAGGGGGGAAAAATCTCTGTCAGTTGCAAAGGAAAGATTAAAAAACAAACAAACAAACAAAAGTTGACGAATAGATTTTCAGACGTTTTTCCGCAAGGTATGTGTGTGTGCGGGGGGTGGGGTTGTGGAAGTGGGGGTGGTGGAAGGCAGGGCAGGGGGGGGGGGGGGGGGGGGGCATAATCAAAGAAGGGTGAAGTATTTCATTCAACAAAAAGTGACGTTTTAACAAGGACCACTGCGTCGGCAAGCATGCACAAAACTGCCTGTAAACTAACCAGCTGTGATCAAATGAATGAATTCTTTCCCAATCATGGGTGGAGGACAGGAGGCCTCCTACTACACGCTTAAATACGCATGAGAGGGCGGAAATTCACTGTCTCATGTGCTTACGTAAATGAAAGAAACTCGGAAGTACGGGCACACACGAAACACTCACACACCACGAGCAAATTTAAACGGTTTGGAATTTCTTTTCTGTCTGCCAGAAACTTGGAAAAAAGAAAGAAAGAAAGAAAGAGAAAGAATGAATGAAAGAAAGAAAGAAAAGAAAGAAAGAAAGAAAAGGAAATTTCTTCTAATCTAATCATGTACCGCTATTATTTTTCCCCCCAAGCAACCAAAGTAGTATCGTTACCCGAGTTGTCTACGTTAAGTTTTAGGGTTGTTTTTTTTTTCATGTAACGGTATCTGATCGGTCCACAGACTATCGTTAAAAAAAAAAAAAATTGCAAACAAGGGAGTTAACTTTTGCTTCAATGTTGAAACAGTTACGTTCCCATAACGCCTAACTGATGCTGAAAGCGCATGTGTGTGTGTGTGTGTGTGTGTGTGTGTGTGTGTGTGTGTGTGTGTGTGTGTGTGTGTGTGTGTGTGTGTGTGTGTGTGCGTGTGTGTGTGTGTATGTGTGTGTGTGAGTGTGTGCGTGCGTGCGTGTGAATGAACAACTATGCTGAGAATTGAGTTTGACGAGACGACAACTCTAACATGACATCTTGCGGTCTGCTGGGCTACAAGCAACATAATTCGATTTGATTCGATTTGTTCAGTCACGTTAATTAATTAATATTGCTATCTGCTATGTTGCAGAATAACAAAAAAATTCCTTTCATTTTCAATTACAGTTTTAAT
>JADBJO010000296.1:535000-537500 GCA_016801955.1 Conus betulinus
CGAATCTCCGCCGGGCCGTTTCGGTACAGGGGGGATTTTTCCCTCGGAGTTAACGTTGATTTCTGACTCCATTTCCCACACAGTCCTTCGAATGAGACTATAACCGAGGTTCCGTGTGTGAACGCACGCATAACATCTTGCACACACGTAAAATGCCATCACCAATTTTCGGAACAGAAGGCCAGTTTGGCCGTTGGTATGGATGACACGTTACACATAGCATGCATCCTGCGTAAGAAGGATGTAAGGAAACTGAGTGAACGATACTGAATTATATTGACTGGATGACACGGGAAACGATTGAATGAAGCGCCAGCTGGCAGCTCTTCAGTCGGCACTACCCAGGTAGGCACCCGTTGTGTAAACGAGTGTGGATTGTAAAGCGCTTAGAAACTTGGTCTCTAGCCGAGAATAGGCGCTATATAAGTATTCATTATAATAATCATCATAATAATAATAATTGTATTTTTTGTGTGCTGTTTTCTTTTTTTCCTCCCTAGATTATGGAACTGAAACATTTGAACGCTTGTTGTGTGTAGTCCTATTTTATGGATTCACATTTTTTATTTTAATCTCCCTCCGCCCTCGTTACCCCGAACGTGAATAGTGAATTATAATTATACCGTTAGTTCCAAACTATGGTGACTGAAGGCGGGAAACTGACGCGAATTTTAAGAAACATTTGTTAGTGATTCCGCGAGACAATATGGACGAACAGATTACAAGACAAAACACGACCGCGTTTCGACGATTTGGTCTTCTTCCGGTCAAACAGGCAACACTTAGGACGATGAAAACGAAGAGAAGTGATGATTGCTCGTTTTTTTCGTTTTCATTGTCCTGAGTGTTGTCTGTTTGACCTGATGAAGACCTAAGAGGTCAAAACGCGTCGTGTTGTGTCTTGTAATCTGGTTGTCTATATTGTCTCGCGGAATCGTAACAATTTTTTTTTTTCTATTTATATACTGTTGTGTAGACATCCTGACTGTTACCAACGTGAAAAAAAAAAAAACTTTTTAATTAAAAAACATGACGGAACAAAGTCCACTCACAAAACTAGACATGCATTTACTAGGGTGTGTTTACACTGGCACTGTAGAACATAAATAGTGACACTGGGCACGCCAAAGTGCAAGCGCAATGTGTGTGTGTGTGTGTGTGTGTGTGTGTGTGTGTGTGTGTGTGTGTGTGTGTGTGTGTGTGTGTGTGTGTGTGTGTGTGTGTGTGTGTGTGTGTGTGTGTGTGTGTGGTGTGTGTGTGTGTGGTGTGTGTGTGTGTGTGTGTGTGTGTGTGTGTGTGTGTGTGTGTGTGCGTGTGTGTGTGTGTGTGTGTGTGTGTGTGTGTGTGTGTGTGTGTGTGTGTGTGTGTGTGTGTGTGTGTGTGTGTGTGTGTGTGTGTGTGTGTGTGTGTGTGTGTGTGTGTGTGTGTGTGTGTGTGTGTGTGTGTGTGTGTCCCCGTGAGTGTTTGCATCAGCATGCACGCAGTGATCGCATGAGAACGTCCGCGCATCTGTAGGCGCTTGAGCGTCCGCTTGAATCTCCGCCTGTGTCTGATTATAACTGTATGATTTCACAACCCCGTGGCATATCCCGTGACATTTTTCCTGTTTTCCACACGTCAGATAGATATAGAAAGGACATTTGACACGGATTGGCCCCAAAGGTACAAAAATAAATCCCACCAAACTGTTGACCGGAAGTCCAAATTTGAGAAAATGTGGGGGAAAAAAAAAAAAGGGGGGGGGGGGGGGGGGGATATGAACTTGGGTGGGGGGGGGGGGGACAGCAGGTTCGAGACCTCATCAAAAAGAAATATACATTTTTTTTTGTTTTGTTTCGTTTTTTTTTTTTTTTGCTTTTTTTTTAATAAAGAAGTGTGGGTGTAATGATAAACAAGGGGAGAAAACCCGCGCCATCAATAATTGAACACAGCCGAGAGACGCAGGGTAGTATCGATTTCTGTGACGGTTTTATATCTGAAGGCACACACGGGGACAGAAGAAACCTATATAAATAAATATTACAGAAATCGATAGGGAAGACGGAAGGGGAAGGGGGGGGGGGGGGGGGGGGGGGGCACAGAAAAACAAGATGGAAAAGAAATAAGAGGCGGTAAAATAAGATAGGGAAAACGGATAGAAAAAGATCAGAGATGCAAAAAAAAAAAAAAAAAAAAAAAAAAAGGTTATTTGCAATTTCGACCCGCGCGTGTGAAGATACACAGCCCGTAGGCATTGTAAAAAGGGAGGACAAAGGGCAAAGTCGTAGGAAAAAAAAACAAACAAACAACAAACAAACAACAAACAAAAAAGCAATACGTTTACTATTGACAAAACGACTGTCATCACAAACTGATGTTTTATCTCATTTTGCTTTCATTTGACGGCCGTCTTGCGTGAATCTCTGGTTTTCCCACCGTTACCTGCCCCTTTTTTTTTTCTTCACTGGATTCACAACGGTAAATTAACAAGTAATGGTGTTTGGTTTGGTGCCTTTGTCTG
>JADBJO010000296.1:542500-557500 GCA_016801955.1 Conus betulinus
TGATCATGTGTTGTGCCCCCCTGTGCGTGCGTGCGTGTGTGTTCCGAATTCTGTACATACTTTATCATATTCATTTTACTGTCTGTTTTATACATGCCAATTGTTGTACGTTTTAGTACATTTCCTTTTCAAGTATTATTACCGCTTGCCGTTAACAAGCGGCATTTTATGCTTGATTACATTTTATGCTTGATTACTACTTTCCAAATCTTAAATAAATGTCAGCGAGCCGCCCAGAGAAACGTGGACAAACGAGTCACAAGACAACACACAACGCGTTTCGACTCTTAGGTCTTCTTCAGGTTGAAAAACAGAGACAAACAAAATAACGAAAATGCACTTAGCTTTGATCGCTTCAGATTGCTTCTGAGTTCAGCGCAAGGAAGAAAGCTTTCTTCATTCAACGCTTTCTTCCTTGCGCTGAACTCAGAAGCAATCTGAAGCGATCAAAGCTAAGTGCATTTTCGTTATTTTGTTCGTCTCTGTTTCACCTGAAGAAGACCTAAGAGGTCGAAACGCGTTGTGTGTTGTCTTGTGATTCGTTTGTCCACGTTTCTCTGGGCGGTTCGCTGACATTTATTTAAGATTTGTTTAGATTTCCGCCTGCAGTCGTTTCCACTTTCCTACTACTTTCCATTTCTGATTACTACTTTCCATTTCTGTTGTTCCCCTTCCCCTTCTCTCTTCCTCTCTCTCTCTCTCTCTCTCTCTCTCTCTCTCTCTCTCTCTCTCTCTCTCTCTCTCTCTCTCTCTCTCAAGACCTCTGTGAGGGTCTGACTATCGTATCCGTACAGAAGGGTGAAAACCTAAAGTGATTTCTTGATTTTTTTTTTCTTCACTGGGAAGTCAGCAGACCCCATTTTCCACATTAAATAGAGTCTTCCCTCGAAGTCGGAGTGTGGCTGCCCATGTGGCAGGGTAATCAAAACGGTCACACACGTAATGTTCTAATCCCTAGCTGATGCATTTTGTACCATAGTGTTCAAGTGCTTCGGCTGTTCGGATGATCCTTGGAGTCTTTTAGCCAGGGTGCGACAACAACAGCAACAACAACAACAACAACAACAAACAACAATAAATCGAGTCTTGTTGACGCGGATTATAGGGTAACCAGAGAGACCATTCAAAAATTTTTGCTTGTTCATTTATTTGTTTGTTTACCAGTTTCTTCATTTCGCTATTTATTTTAGCAGACGTTCTTGTTCGGAATGGACTCACGATTATCTAGCTTTGAGGGTCCCTTTCTTCCTGTGTCGGTCCCTTCAACTGATATATTCACTGCTGCATGACTTCTGAAACGGTCCATAATTTGCTTCTCTCTGAATGACTAAATTCTGTTCGGTTGTGTTTAATGCTTTCTCCACTCACGTCACGTCGCGGGTACCTAGAGATCACTGCCTCCCAGGAGCTAGGCCTAAATGCCACCAGCGACTCGTAAGCTGCAAAAAAAAAAAAAAAAAAAAAAAAAGGCCCCTGTCAAAGAGGTACGGGGAAACGGAAGTCCAGAAAGCGTTTCCTGCATCAGCCTGGAAGACGCTGAACACAATGGGCCAGAAGAGACAACCTTACCATTGTCTAACGGTTGTTCAGAAGATTGTACCAAGGCTGCAATTTTTGAGGACAGCATCTTTCATTACGTTGTAAAGCGCTGTTATGACTTACGTGAGGTCGTCCTCAGAGACGCATTTTCTCATGACTCACTACAAGTTATTTTGGATAGGGGTCGTGGCTCTCTGGAAGTCGATAAGATAGTTGCAGTGTAGATCGTGGTGTGAAAGCTGCTTCTCTATCAGCAGACAGATTTTGTAGTCTGTTCTGACTGACTGAAACCATTTACTGTCCGATTAACATAGTGTTGTACTGACAACACTATGTTAATCTGACAGTCTGTTCACATCTGTTCCTTTACATCTTGTATCCAGCCTGTTCCTCTGTTAGTTTTACAGTTCTTACAGGTTTCTTCTTTTTAACCAGGCAGAGGTGTTTTAGTTGGTAAAGAAAGCCTTCTTTTGACTACTCTGTGTGTGTGTGTGTGTGTGTGTGTGTGTGTGTGTGTGTGTGTGTGTGTGTGTGTGTGTGTGTGTGTGTGTGTGTGTGTGTGTGTTTTCCTCACATTTTAATAGTTTGTAAACCCTGTATGACTTTCGGTCCTTCAAGCTTCAGTAGCGCTGCTGACAAATTATGTACTCTTGTCTCACTTGGGACTGCAGACAGCTTTCCCCTGCACATTCTTGTAGAGCACCTGACTTTGTTTTTGGAATCGATGGCATAATCAAGTACACTGGCATTCCCCTTAAGCTCGTGGACTTTGGTTCATGAATAATGCATCCTGAAAGGCCCAGTGCCAATTTTCTGCCCATCAGATAAGACCCTTATTCTTCATCATTAAGTCTGCCAGGGAGCAATTATGTTCCCTTGACGTCTTAATGGCAGCCCTGTGCGGGCCTACACCCTATATGAACACAGCGCAGGCTCCCAAGGTTGGTAAAGGATTGAACCCGCCTGGTTGGTTCGGCAGTTGAGGACAATACATCTCTGGGTCTCACTAGCACCATCGGGCGAATCTTTTTTTCTTTTCTTATCTGCTTCATCATGGATATGAGAATCTCTTTTCCTCAAAGATCTTCGATAGCTTTGGTTTAAGGCGGCGTTATTTGTCCAGTCAACGCAGGAGGCCATGTTTTTTCTTCTCTTCCACTTTAAGATATGTTATCTTGCCCCCTGCTTTAGCGGCCAACACACAGACCATGATCAGCGCCCAGGAAGCACGCTATGTGTATACGTGTTATCCTCCACCGTCAGCCTACTTTTCCAAACAATGCGACAGAATTAACATGTACTGTAGCTATCATGCGTGCGTTCACCTACGGAATCTCGGTTTATAGTCTCATTCGAAGAACTTTCATTGAGTGGAGTCAGAACCAATGTTAACTCCGATTGAAAAGGCCCCCATATCAAAACTTTACTCTGCTGAACTTACAGCTCTGGTTCTGGCACTGAAGATAATCTCACAATCTACGAAGAAGGACTTTCTGGTTCTGTCGGATTCGCTGTCGGCTTTGGAGGCCGTAGCTGGCCGCAACCTCCGTCATCCCGAACTTCTCCCCCCCCAGTTGAACCCCCCCCCCCCCCCCCCCCCCCCCCCCCCCCCCCCCCCCCGGTTTTTTTTTCATGTTTTTTTTAACTTTTTTACTAAGTTGAAGTGGAGGGTCCAACATTGTTTCTAGCCTTCGGTTCAGGGGGTTGATTCATCCCTTCAAAAAACATTGTTTTTTTTGGCGGCATGATGGAGGGACAATGAAAGCTTCGGTTCCCTGTTATGTGCGCATCGGAGGGAATGAAATGGCTGATCGCGCTGGCCAAGAATGCCACAACAGGGAAATTTTGTCTAACATATATATCCCCTGCTCAGATCTGACACCAAAAATTAATGATTATGTCAGAGACCTCTGGCAGGAGGACTGGAATACACAGACGGATAACAAACTCTCTCAGATCCCTCCAAACCTGAAGGAATTCCTCTCATCTACGTCTGATGGTCGCAAAGAAGAAACAGTTCTATGCAGGCTGCACACCGGCCATTTGTATTTTACTCATTCATACCTTTTAAAGAGTGAAGAAGCTCCATGGTGCATTCCATATCATGCGCCACTCACAATGAAACATATTCTTTTAGAGTGTTGGAACTTGCATGATGTGAGACACAAACATTTTACAGCAGATTCCATAAATACCTTGTTCAGAGATGCGATCTTTGAGTTCTTGAAAGAGATTAACGTTTTTCATCGGATCTGAGATTTTACAGTGGAAAGATTTTTAACAAACTTTCGGACGGTTTTTTTTGAAGATGTATTTTAAAGATTGTGTGAATGAATTACTTGTGAGTTGATTTTAACGTGGTGACAGCCCTGATGTGGCCCTTTGTGGTCGGCTGGGCTATAAGCAACATTATCCTATCCTATCCTATCAAAACGGCCCCAGCAGAAGATTCGAAACAGCAACTCCAGGTTGACTAGAATTACGAGTCGGACGTTCTACCAGCTGAGCTACTGGGGGTCCCTAATATCATGATGATCTTGAAAATGACAGATGGCTTTCTTTGGTACAATCTGAAAGCTGGTTCCATGGCCACTATTCAGAAGACAATCTACAAGGTCCTGGTGCGACCAGTATTGCGGTATGCCTGGACAGTCTGAGGCCTACTGCATGGTTAACAGACACAGACACAGACACAGACACAGACACACACACACACACACACACACACACACACACACTGTTTTGAGTGCATGCTTGCATTCTCACACTTCAATCGTGTGGATACTCGCAGTTTCAGAGTCAAACCCCAAAAGTTCCTCACTGATTCCATCGCTTACAGGTCAGACGCCCACCACAGAAGCGACGTCCCAGTTAAAGAACATGACGATACACAAACTGGTTCCATCGCTTACAGGTGGGTGGGTGCGCGCGCACGCGACCGCAAAAGGCAATATTTTGATACTTCGGAATGGCTTCAGCAAAGATGTAGCCCTGTGCATGAAGTTGGGCTAAAAAACAAACAATAAATGGGGAAAAAAAAAAAAACTGGAAGAAAAAAGCAATACATCTAGAGAAGCCACCTTGGCCCGGAAAACCTCAGGGACGACGCGAAGACCTGAAGACAAAGAGTATTTTACCTAGGGGTTTTTTTAGTAGGAAGATGCTCTGGAGGCAAAACCCTGTTGGTGGCATGTGTCGTCAATCAACCGGATGACGTTTTTGACTACACAGACCCGATTGTGCGGGTCGCCCAAGACCCACACATTTTGTTGAGGGCTTTTCCATTGCTTATTCCTATTCAGTTCGCGTGGGTCTTGTAAAACCCATACCTGATAAAGAGCGGTTCAGCAGCTTGTTCCTCACCCGATAGCGTGGGTCATGTGCGACCCATTTAAATGTATAGGTCCTGGGGAACCGCGACTAATTACGCTGATAATTGATTGTGCCCAATTGTAACCAACGGCTAGTAAGGTCGTTGACAAAAACTCCTAAGATTTCGTGAGTATATCTCTTCCCGTTCGTAAGATATGCGGTTTTTTTTGCGTCTCTGGATTATGGAAGACCCACGAAGCACAGTAAAGTTAAGACAGTACATGGGGCTCTGACCAGTCGATGTTTGGGGACATTTTCAGTTGATGGATGTCAGGCTAAGGTTGACCCTTGACTTATCAGGCATGGGATTTCACTCACCCCTCAAAAAAGAGGAGTTAGGAGGTTTGCAGACTAAGGTTTTAACTTTTTTTCTATATTGTTTAGCGACCTAGCTTTTCCGTTCTTGCTTTAAGTGTTGCCAACAGCCAGTCAAGTTTCAACCTTATAAAAAAAAAAAGGGGGGGGGAAAAAGAAAAAAAAGGGCATTTTTCCTCCTAGTTGCGAGAGTTTAACCTCTCCTCCATAGGTTCGCAAGAACTGGTGGAAACACATCGAGGGACTTAAATGATGGATCGTCTGTTGGGACTTGCATGATGTGAAACATAAACTCTTTGCAGCAGACTCCATGAAAACCTTGTTCAGAGATGTCCCCCACCTGATGTGACCTTTGAGTTTCTGAAAGAGATCGACATTTTTCATTGGACGGAAGAAAAGATTTTTAACAAAGTTTCTGGTGTGTTTTTAGGTTTAGTTTTTTGTTTGTTTGTTTGTTTGTGTGTGTGTGTGTGTGTGTGTGTGTGTGTGTGTGTGTGTGTGTATGTGTGTGTGTGTGTGTGTGTGTGTGTGTGTGTGTTTTGATAAGTGACTTGTGAGTTGACTTCAACATGGTGACAGCGCTGATATGGCCCTTTGTCGACTGGGCTATAAGCAACAATACCTTACCTCGCATGCGTTAACATCTACCACCTGTGTCTGGTGATCCCTCAAAGGTCTAGGGTGTTAAATTGGGCCTACAAGTGATTTGTACCCAGCCTACTTAGTCGAATTGGAAAATTCGAGTTTGTTGTGATGAAACCAAGGGATCCGATTAGCATGCAGACAATGACTTCCATGGCTTGAAGAGGTTCCGTTCAACAACTCGTTACAATGCTGTGTGTGTTGGATGTAGTCATGCATATTTGTGTTGATAGCAAGATATACACGAGACAATGATGGTGCGAGTTAGAAAGAGTATCTGTGTGCGTATGCATGTCTGCGAGTGTGGTTGCATGTCAGAAAAAAGGTGACGGGAGACACATGGAAGAGAAAAAAGTGACAGACACATGGAAGAGAAAGAAAGTGACAAGACACATGGAAGAGAAAAAAGTGACTGACACATTGAACAGAAAGAGTGACAGACACATGGGGAAGAAAGAAAGTGACTGACGCATGGAAAGGAAAACCGTGACAGGCACATGGAAGAGAAAGAAAGTGACAGACACATGGAAGAGAAAAGAAAGTGACAGACACATAGAAGAAAAAAAGAAAGTGACCGACACATGGAAGAGAAAGAAAGTGACAGACACATGGAAGAGAAAGAAAGTGACAGACACATGGAAGAGAAAGAAAGTGAGACACATAGAAGAAAAAGAAAGTGACCGACACATGGAAGAAAGAAAGAAAGAAAGTGACAGACACATGGAAGAGAAAGAAAGTGACAGACACATGGAAGAGAAACAAAGTGACAGACATGAAAAAGAAAAAAAAAGTGAGACACATGGAAAAGAGAGAAAGTGACCGACACATGGAAGAGAAAGAAAGTGACAGACACATGGAAGAGAGAAAGAAAGTGACAGACACATGGAAGAAGAACAAAGTGACAGACACATGGAAGAGAAAGAAAGTAACAGACACATGGAAAGAGAGAAAGTGACCGACACATGGAAGAGAAAGAAAGTGACTGACACATGGAAGAGAGAAACAAAGTGACAGACACATGGAAGAGAAAGAAAGTGACAGACACATGGAAGAGAAAGAAAGTGACAGACACATGGAAGAGAAAGAAAGAAAGTGACTGACACATGAAAGAGAAAAAGAAAGTGACAGACATGAAAGAGAAAGAAAGTGACAGACACATGGAAGAGAACAAAGTGACAGACACATGGAAGAGAAAGAAAGTGACAGACACATGGAAGAGAAAGAAAGTGACAGACACATGGAAGAGAAAGAAAGTGACAGACACATGGAAGAGAAAGAAAGTGACTGACACATGGAAGAAGAGAAAGAAAGTGACAGACACATGGAAGAAAGAAAGTGACAGACACATGGAAGAGAACAAAGTGACAGACACATGGAAGAGAAAGAAAGTGACAGACACATGGAAGAGAATAAAGTGACTGACACATGGAAAAGAAAGAAAGTGACAGACACATGGAAGAGAAAGAAAGTGACTGACACATGGAAGAGAAAGTGACTGACACATGGAAGAGAAAGTGACAGACACATGGAAGAGAAAGTGACAGACACATGGAAGAGAACAAAGTGACTGACACATGGAAGAGAACAAAGTGACAGACACATGGAAGAGAAAGAAAGTGACAGACACATGGAAAAGAAAAAAAAGTGACAGACATGAAAAGAAAAAAAAAAGTGAGACACATGGAAGAGAAAGAAAGTGACCGACACATGGAAGAGAAAGAAAGTGACAGAAACATGGAAGAGAAACAAAGTGACAGACACATAGAAGAGAAAGAAAGTGACAGACACATGGAAGAGAAAGAAAGTGACAGACACATAGAAGAAAGTGACAGACACATGGAAGAGAAAGAAAGTAACAGACACATGGAAAGAAAGAGAGAAAGTGACAGACACATGGAAGAGAGAAAGAAAGTGACTGACACATGGAAGAGAAGAAAGTGACTGACACATGGAAGAGAACAAAGTGACAGACACATGGAAGAGAACAAAGTCACAGACACACATAGAAAAGAAAGAAAGTGACTGACACATGGAAGAGAACAAAGTGACAGACACATGGAAGAGAACAAAGTGACAGACACATGGAAGAGAAAGTGACAGACACATGGAAGAGAAAGAAAGTGACAGACACATGGAAGAGAACAAAGTGACAGACACATGGAAGAGAGACAGTGACTGACACATGGAAGAGAAAGAAAGTGACTGACACATGGAAGAGAAAGTGACAGACACATGGATGGAAGAGAAAGTGACAGACACATGGAATAGAACAAAGTGACAGACACATGGAAGAGAAAGTGACAGACACATGGAAGAGAATAAAGTGACAGACACATGGAAAAGAAAGAAAGTAAACAGACACATGGAAGAGAAAGTGTCAGACACATGGAAGAGAAAGAAAGTGACAGAAAGTGACAGACACATGGAAGAGAAGAAAGTGACAGACACATGGAAGAGAAAGTGACAGACACATGGAAGAGAAAGTGACTGACACATGGAAGAGAACAAAGTGACAGACACATGGAAGAGAAAGTGACAGACACATGGAAAAGAAAGAAAGTGACAGACACATGGAAGAGAACAAAGTGAGTGACACATGGAAGAGAACAAAGTGACAGATATATGGAAGTGTGTGGTGGTATCTACTTGTGGGTTATGAATGCATTTTCTGTATGTTGATCCTGTCCAACCTTTGTTTCGTACACATACTGCATTTTATCAAGCCGAGCTGCAAATGCAGAGAAACAAGAAAGATTATCTCTGCCTCCCAACCCCCCCCCCCCCCTCCCTCCCAAGACACACACACACCCTCTCTTTCTCCATCTGTCTAGATATAGCTGAAGTCAACAAGTCATTGATCAAGCATGCAAAATCTCCAAACAAACAAGCAAACACTTCCAGTCCAGGAACACATACATCTTTATTAATAGCTTGTCCAGCTTGCAAATCTCTAGGGATACCAGCACAACGACATCCTGTGAAATTACACAGATTAAAGAGTTAATGCCCCTCCCTCTCATTGCAATATGTACACTGTGTACTTCTTCCAGTTCTTTCACACACACACACACACACACACACACATACACACACACACTCACACCATATGGCTGATCATCATCATTCTTCCCCAGACGAAATTAAAAACACCAGGAGGTATGTTGGGTTTGATAAGTTAAGTTGAAGATCACACAAAAGTAGTTACCAAAACAGAACAAAAACAAACCTGAATTTCTCAAGTTCGCTTTAGTGAAAGGTCATACACACACTAAAAAAAAAAAAGAAAAAAAGTGTGCACTACACTAAAATTTTGAAACCCAAAATAGTGTATGACAAGATCAATATGAACTGAAGAAAGGTCAAAATGTAAATATCAGATTTTGTAAGCTGAGTAAATTTGGATGATTCAATCATCATCTGCATCACATCAGCTGAATAATATATACTGCTTGTTTATTCTGTGTAACATATGCACAAAAACTGTTTTCAGATTGTTGTTTTCATCCTCCCTCTGGGCAATAATTTCAAGACATGCAAGATTTCTGGCAAACCCTTGTACAACACTGTGGTTCAAAGTGCACATTACATATGCACTCCATATGTATGGCAGCTCGAGTCATTTTTATGATGTACATACAACATTGCACAACTCCACCCACACCACCAAACACAGTAAGAGAAAGATTTTAAGCATATGTATCTTTTGTTTTATTTCTCTTTCATTCTCTTTCTCTGAGTATATGTCTCACTCTTTCATTACTTTCACACATTCGTACATGAACACTAAATACATGCATATATTATCTAGCCAAATATATGCATATATTACCTAGCCGAACAAGATTTCTATACAGCTGATGAAAAAACCCACCACACATACGCACGCACGCACACACACATGCATGCACGCACACACACACACACATCAAATAAGAAAAACACAGATCTTGAAAGAAACACACGAAAAAAAAAAACAGTTTTCATACTCAGATACACAGACTCCAGAAACATCAACACCGAAGAAAGACATCTGATGAAAACCAACGAAACCTGACTGAACACAAAAATCAACATCAAAATTGTCAGGAGCATAAGACTTCTGCACAGATTCAATTCACAAGAGACAGAAAAAAAAAAAAAAAAAAACTTTCCAAACCAAACTGTCAAAAGTGGGTAACTGGCCTTGGTTGATACTATGATCCATATCAAACACATATCATTCCACAGACCAAGGGAAGCACAGTTCTCCACCCAGTCTGAATCAAGCCATGGGAGCCTAGAGACCACCAACGCTGAAGTGTGTTCACACAGTAGCATTTTTTCATGCAGTGCACTTTTTCAAGTATTTGTGAAATGAAGTTAGTTAAGCTTGCACTGCTTTTCCATACAGTGTGCTACATCAGAATTTTTACAATGTGACGTACATTCAGTCGGCGCTCTCCTTTTTATAAAGTATGCTAGTTTTCATCAACTGTCTGTGTTGCTGTCAGTAAGCACTGTTTTGCTTTTACACAGTGTGCTAATGTTCATCAACTGTCTGAGATGTGTTCAACCACTGCACTTCTCTTCCCACAGTATGCTGCTTGTCTTCCCTTCCATGCTCTCACAACCCACTGAACAGGTCCCACCCAACAGATGGTGCCTTCCACTACCAGCACACACTGCATGAAAATCTGTCGACTATCGCTACATTACACAGTAACACCAGTCAAACGGTGTACATCCAAAACCTCACGGCCTCATTCTAAAGAGTCTCATTCCCACATTTCATTATCAAAGAAAATGAGAGTGTGAATAACAACAGGCCATCAATGCTCTCCCCAAGTTTCTGCTAGTTTGAACAGGGTTCACTGAAGAGCTTATCAGATAGCACCATTTATTACAAGCAGAGCAGACCAAAGGATTCTGTATGAAAAAGTAGTGCATGGTGTTAGTAAGTCAATGGATGAATCATTTTCATGTTTATTCACAATCACGATATCAATGAAAGTAAATAAAAAATGAATAAAGATAATCAGACTTCAATGCCGGACATTCTATGGAGGTTTGTCTCTTGACCGCACACTCCTAGAGCAAAGGGGGGGCTGACTCAGAAATCAAAACAACAATCATCAGAGTAGACAATGTGGTGTTTCTCATTCCTCCCTCCTGCAAGATTTTTCACCTGAAAGTGGTACTGTTCTTGCAAAATTTCAAAACTACATTAAAGTTTGTGCGTGTTTAAAAAAAAAGTAACAAGATGAGTTGGCACCTGTTAGTCCTTTGCAGGAATATCACAATCCAAAACATTCTGCCAGAGAAAAGATTAAGTTTTCCAACACAAATCTAAGGCCAGTTCTGATACATTCTGTCTTATCTATGTATCAGGGTATATCTTTTAAAACAAGTTGCTTATCCCGACTGTTGCAGAACACTAACACAGAGTTACTGCTCTGTCTGAATCGACATGCCAGTTGTCTCTTAAACCTCTTGGAACACAAACTGTGCTAGTGATTGATCTCAATGTCCTCAAAATAAAAATATAAAAACAGTGTGAAGTGGAATTTCCAGTTTTCAATGCTTCCACTGTATGTCTGTTCAAATGTAATAAACGACTGCTAGCACAGAGAGGCAGGGGATATTACTGTGTCCACTTAACATACGTCAGCAGACCGTTTTCATTAAGATGAACATTACTGAAACCAGTGTCTCTCTTCTAGATTCACACATGTTATCTGCTGCTGATAGTATGCTTTGTTTTACAAGTTAAACTCTGCGAGTCAAGCTGATGAACATAGGTGTAATTAACCAAATCCCAAGCTTTTGCTGCTTGCAACTTCCGTGCCAATGCAAATGGATTAAATTTTAACTGAAACCAAGCTTTAAACATGGTAAAAACAAAAAGAAAAAAAGAAATTCATAATGGACTAGAAGGATAGCAAGGAAACATTACCATCATTTGAACAGTGGCTAGAGTTATTCCCCTGACAATACTGGAAGAGCAAACAGTCACGCCGCAATGCTGGTGCAAAGAGGAATTGTGTGAAAGAATGTCAATAATTATCAACAATGACAATTGGACATCAACACAAGAAGAATTACCATCACCTCTACGATTCCACAAAAAAGCAGCACAATCTTTTTTTTTTTCTCTGAACAGCAGGTACGGAAAAATTTGAATCAATCACAATCAGTATGCTGGGTTGCATACATTTTGTGCAGACTGGGCTGGATGTTCGATTTTTTTCCCCCAGTCTATCATGAAAAGATCACTCTTTCCTCTTTAGTGATTTCTTTTTAAGACTAGCTTGTGTTGTTTCACTGGTTCACACGCACGCATGCACACAGGGATATGAACATTAACACACACACACACAAATTCATTCTGTCTCTCAGTCATCGTCCTTTCCTTGCTCTCTCCACTTTAAGCATACGCTTTCTGCTCCAATGTAAGAAGTATGGTTTCTACACTACTTTCATTAACTTTTCATTTTTTTTTTTTTTTTTTTTTGGGGGGGGGGGGGGGGGGGGGGGGGGGGGGGGGGGGGGGGGGGGGGGGGGGGGTTTACTGTTATAATCATCATCACTACTGTTTGAACCTTTTTTTTTTTTTTTTTTTTGCCATTTTATCTCCCATGCCATAAGATAGGAATCCATGCTACCAAGGGACATCACTCTCATGCCATTCATTCCAGCTCTCTGTCCACAGCTCACCACACCCAGGTTTGTCCCATCTCAGCCTCAGCAGCACTAGCAGTCCACTAGCACTGCCAGCAATTAACATAAAGCCGCCAAAGAGAACCCCCACCAAAGGAGACACAGCACCACTCCCAAACCACTCCGGTGGTGTTCACTTGTGCCTGTTCTGATCCAGCCTTGGTGGGAAGCTTGCTGTTGATGACGACAGCTGACGCGTCACTGATCCAGAGTATGCCGGTGTCCTTTTCTGGAGGAAGCCACTACCTCAGGGCAACAACAGTCCTCATGAACTTGCTGATACTGATACTGACATGAAGTCCCAAACACACAGAGGAAAGTGAACCTGAGGTCATCACCAGAGCAGAGCGTTTAAAGGCCTGAGAGTTTCAGACTTCTTTTAAATGATGATCAGTGAAAAGGATGATACAGGGGATGCTTTGGAGTTTCATTCTGGCCACAGACTACAAACCAGGGCTGTGTTCCTTTTATGATGTGTCGCTGTGTCTGCCATACCCGGGAAGTACCCACATCTGTAGCTCTTACTCGGAAACCTGAGCAACTCTTCAGAGATGCAGCCATTACGTGGATGAAACCAGACTGTGTGGTTCCAGTCTTCCAATTTGGGTTTCTGTTATCACTGGAGTACAAGTGTGTGTGTGTGTGTGTGTGTGTTTACAAGACAGCATAAATGAGAAGACTGCTCCCTGCAAAATGTACACAAACCAGGCGATTTCTAAAACGAGCAGATTTTTTTTCGCTTAATTTTTTTTAAGCCCATACGGCAGTGCAGAACGTCGTAAGTGATGCGCCAGTGCCTTCCTAGGCAATCGCCGCAGTTTTAATTTGTATTGTTCACACACTTTTTCACACGCTTCCTCCTGAACTGCCTCATTTCATGCCGTTTTGCATTACGCCTCATTTGTATTATCTTACAGGCATGTGTGTGCATACAAAACAAAACAACTTGATTGTGCAGCAGAGACCTGTAACAATCCCCCAAAACTGATAGAAGTTTGATTCCAGTCTTCATATTTATGTAAATCAATTTTTTCAGTCTGCCTCATTCACGGCATTTTGCATTACGCCTCATTTGTATCCTTTTACAGGCATGTGTGTGTGTGTGTGTGTGTGTGTGTGTGGGTGTAGTGTGTAGTGTGTGCATGTGTTTATGCGATGTGTGTGTGTGTGTGTGTGTGTGTGTGTGTGTGTGTGTGTGTGTGTGTGTGTCTGTGTGTGTGTGTGCATGTGTTTGTGTGTGTGTGTGTGTGTGTGTGTGTGTGTGTGTGTGTGTGTGTGTGTGTGTGCATGTGTGCAAGTGCATGTCGAAGTGTGTGTGGTAGGTATGGCGAGTATTTGCTAGAGAGCAAGCATGTGCGCAACTGGTGTACACCAGTGTGTGTGTGTGTGTGTGTGTGTGTGTGTGTGTGTGTGAGTGAGAGTATGTGCTGTCAACCAGAAGCAACTCCTTCCTTACTGTTCCTTTTTCATCCAATCCTTTCAGAAAGGACACAAATAGGGGCGCAAAAACATTAAAAAAAACAACAACAACAGAAATCCAGACACCAAGTTAAATCCAGCCCTCTGTCAGTCTTTTTTGCTTAGTCAGGGAGCCAGGTCACAACTCTTATTTCTCTTCCTCATTCACACTGCCTGCTGGCTTACTTTCACTTCCATCACATCTATCACCTTCCACACATTATCTCCTGTCCTGACCAATCAGGATGCAGCTTCCTCAGGTGGATGAGTCACTGGCATGTAGTTGACCAAGCGCTGTCCAACCAAATACCTGAGGAACAAACATATCGAATGTCAGGAAGCGCTGTTCTTGTGGTACATGTATGCAGATGCATTTTGCAGTTCATGCGTCAAACTCCTCTACATCATCAAAAAGAAGTTTCCACATCAAAACACACAATCAAAAAGGACTGCAAACTTGTTAGTAATGGTTCTTTTTGAATGGAAAGGACTTCAGGAAAAGTTGTCTGATGAGGTAAAAACACGTTTAAGTCTACAACAACGAGAACTTAGGGGGAACAACTCTTTTTAGATGTGAACAGCCTTATGGCAATGACTGTGACAAAAACAGCTAGCTGCTAACTATGTGACCTTAGAGATTCTGTGATGATCACAGCTTTGTAACTATGGATATTCTGTTTCACCAACTTTCATGATTCATGAGTGTTTCACGAGGATGGAAAGCTCATGTGCACTAACCCTTTATGAGAATAAGAACTACATCTTTAAGCGCACTTCCAAACTGAACGTGTACTGATGGCGACAGGACTAGGATGTCTTGGGCCATCTCTTCAACCTGATTAACCTTTTAACAAGCGTCTTGCTCACATCACTCATCCATCATTTTCTGTTAACTACCGATGCACCTACAACCATCCTTCTGGGGTCATTCTTTTGTCTTACTTGGTTCAGCTTTTGTAGGTGCCATCTGTAATATGC
>JADBJO010000296.1:560000-580000 GCA_016801955.1 Conus betulinus
CTGTGCTATGTTTGTCTGTGTCCTTGGCGGTAAATAAAATCCTCTCTTTCGAATTTGAACTTACGAAACTTAATTCAGTTTTTTCTTTTCCAAATCACCTGACAAAAATATTCCACTTAGGTCACACCAAACTTTTATAATAACTTAGCGATGGATGCAGACTGATGTGCATGGATCTGTTTGTGTGTGTGTGCTGGTCATGAGTGTAACTAAGCATTGCACACTCTCTTATCTTTATTCCAAGAATCTAGAATCCATCTGCATTCTGAAAGCCGACTACTGCCTACTCCTTGGTCATCTCACACGCTCCAACTGAAATCTGAAGCGAGTCCAATCACACTCATACAGTCTACCGACTTTTTGTTCAGCAGTACTTGGGTGCTAAACTGTCCACAGTTATGCTGATTGCACAGTCACCAATCACTGTCACTCACAGTCATGTAAAATACAAACTCTGAAGCACTTTGCAACTAGCAGCCACTTTCATGAACACTGCTGTCCTCAAATGGCATGTCTTGACATTCAAAGCTTTTCAAATATTCCACATGGGAACAACGTTCAGGTCGTGCTCAATATGCAGAACAGGGCAGACAGGTAGGTGGAATATGGCAGAAGGGCAGAACTGTAGCTGACAGGTTAATCACAACATTCTGACCCTTTTTCTTCCTTGTGTATCAGTTGGCATGATGCCTCCATGTTAACATCAGTACAAAATCAGCTCCTCTTGCACTGGAAATGTATGTGATCATAAATTTTACTCTTCAATAAAACGTCATGCATAAATCATCTCATCTTGTCCTGCATACAAAGTCTAATTGCTGATTAACTGTTGAACAGATGTAAAAATATTCAGCCAGTAGATGATATAATTCACTACTGTAACTGTTGCGCCTTTTTTAGTGCACTGACTTTAGAAGAGTAAAGACTGAAAAGGAAAGCACCACCACTGACCAATGTCATTTATGATCACACATATACATATACGTGCTCCAACACACATTCATAACTTCTCCCTCTTGTGCAGACACACATGTACAGAGGAGCATTAGAACAAGCACACACACAGTCAATCACACACAGTCACTAACACATGCACACACACACATTGGAAAATAATCCGCCAATGCCCTTCTTGAATTCCAAAGGTGCCCAACAAACAAACTGGCGTATTTGTTGTTGCCCACTTTAACATGCTGTGGTATTAATGTAGTGCTACACTGGTCCTCTCACAAAATTCTGCTGGAGCAGTTACCCTTGTCTCCCTCACACCTGGGAGAAGACTCTGATGCTGCACTGATCAGTACACCAACTCACTAACTAGTCCACAAGTGCCCATGCCGACAGGGGTGCTCTGCAACTAGATGTGGACATGACCCTGCATGTGGTGTAACCCACCTGTTCCATGACACGCTTCAGCCACCACTGGGGGCCCATCATGGTGATGGCACAGATGATCTTGGTGTGCAGCACGCCCAGGGCCCAGTCCTGCCAGGGGAAGAAGACCGGGGTCTGGTCCAAGGGCACGCGCAGCGGCACCACCACCACCAGCTCAAACAGCAAACCAAGCAGCAAGGGCACCACGCCGATCAGGATGAAGGCCACGAACAGCGACTTCAAGGCCTGGCAAGAAAGAAAAGTATTCCCCGTTGTCCTTGAACAGATCTTCTTCATCTTGCAGTGTTAAAAGCCTAGGTGACTCCCTATGACCATATCAGCACTGGAAACACTCCTAAACATTACTGTCACCAAAATATCACTGCTTCAAGAAAAATAATTCACACACAATTGTCATCCCAACTCTTCCAAGTCACTTCTACCTGAAAATACACCTCTATGGTCGATTACAACTGTTAATGCATGTTAGTATGAAAAAAAGCCCAACCATCTTCCCTGCTACCTTCCCTCCACTTTTCCACTGGTCCTCTTTCTCCTGCTCCCCTGCCCCCAACCCCCCAAATTCTACCCACCTTCCATCCAGCCCTGTTTCTCCTCTCTCTCATCCCAGTCCTGCCCTCTGTTTCTGAACTGTTCTCACTTCCCCACTCCCGTTTTATACACTGTCCATTCTCATGCTGGCTGTGATGCAGGGTGCATTACTCTGTGCAGTTTTTTTTATGTCTGTGGTTTGTGACCTCTGAAGAACATGTATATGTCACCAGTTCACTTGTCCATTCTGCATTGTGTAGCAAATAACAATTTTTGCACAGTAATTAGAGACATAATTCAAAACAATAAATTTTCACTGTAACAAGAGACGTAATTCAAAACAAGCGAAACAAAGAGACACCATTACCAGCAGGGCCCACTCTTTGAGTTTGTGGGCAATGACGGCCCCTCCCTGAGGGATCCAGTTGTACAGGACAGTGGAGATCCGTAGCACCAGCCAGCAGATGTACAGGCCACAGGCCGCTGTGTACAGCTCGTGGATTCGCGAGTCTCCCATCCACAGTGACATCAGCTGACGGCCTATGAACACTGCAACACCATGCGACAACAGGGACCTGACAATGTCATCCTGCACTGTCATACAGACTGCGTTCCAACAGCATTACCAAAACAACATTCCTTGCACCTTTCCTGGACTACTCTCTTATCATCACTTAACAAGGTGTGAGCAGCTGTAACGACAAAATATATTTTCTCTAATGCATCCCCCAAATCCCAATGCTCCCTAGTGCTAGGCAGTATTCTTGACTCACAGTCAGAATACAAGAGTTTCTCACAACTTATTTCTGTATTTTCTTTTTTTGCATGGTTTTAGTTTTCAAACCAAATTCTGGGATCTTATAAACTTGTGTGTGGTTTTTCAGCATTTTGTGTTCTGTTCAGCACTTATGCACAGTATCAAACTTTTCACAAATTTCTAGCTAAAATCTAATTGTTCCAGATTTTCAAAGCCCTGATGTATTCCCTTGTGGTCCGCTGATCAATAAAAACATGAACCGGATTGAATCCTGAATTTTCCAGAGACTGGAAACAAGCACTTGTGCTTTTCAATGATGTTTCCAGATTTCCCTCCAAGCCGTACAGACCCTGAAAAGACCTGAACTGACGCAGTGATGTAAGGCAATAATGCAGTGGTGATCTAGCTGTAACGCATCTGCAAAGGAAGAGAGAACATCCAAGATAGAGGTTCAAATCCTGCACAAAGTAGGGCTCTCTCTCTTCATGTTTCTTTTTTTTGTCTTCCACCTTTTCACCAGACCTCAAGTTTGCGAGTTCTAGTGTTTCAGAGGGGTTGATACCCCACAGGTACTTGGCGTATCATGAATTTCACACTCATGGCACAAGAGTCAACAAAAGGTACAATAACTACATTTTACCATAGTGTCTTATCAAGACATGGCGAAAAAAACACACACAAAAACACACACACACATACACAATTCTATACTAAAGTGATGCCTAGCACAATGCCTTGCTTTCAAACTTCAGACACAAACACTTCACCAGAATTCCCACACAACTGACAACAAACGTACCTGGTACGACTAGAGAGAGCAGACTAGCGGCGAATAATGTGATGCACATCAGTACCAGTAAGCAGGTTACCTGTACCAACACAGTATGCAACAAAATGCATTGACAACAATGAAAGATTCTTTGTATTTGTGATGAGTTAGGGTAAATAAAGCTTTATCAATTAAACAACAAAAAAAATCAAGAACATTTCAGTCTGAGGTGGACTGCATGACCGATATAAACATTAGATTATGATTGACTCAACTTTTCAAAACCCATCACAGCTTGTAAATTTTGTAAACTACCAGACTACCAGTAATAAGCTCAACAGCATACCTGCATGCTTAAACTGGTTACAATCGCTGAAAGTGACCTGGCTACAATCAACAATGCCACTCAACCAGAGACAACTAAACAGCATCTTTCAGGATTGACATCCTGTCTGGTATTGCTTTCATTATTTCCAGTACATTTCGTACTTTTTAATCTCTCTTATTTTTTTTGTGAACAAACAAAAATTCAGCCAAAAGCAACCAAAAATTTCATGAACTCTTCCAGCACCTCCAGACAGAAGTCTAATTCTCCAGGTGTTTCAGGACATGAAGGAAAGCAAAGAAAATATGGAAATGCTGACAAGTAGTTTGTTGGGGCAACTGAAACAAAACAAAGATGATAAAGACTGACAAAGAGCCAGAATCAGAAAGAAACACTTTTGGGGTGAACAAAAATGTTGCTGACAAAGAGACAGAAAAAGACAGGATGAAAGTCAGAGACAGACAGACAGAGAGAGAGAAAGACAGAACAGAGAGAGAGAGAGAGAGAGAGAGAGAGAGAGAGAGAGAGAGAGAGAGAGAGAGACAGAAGGTGGGATGCCCAAGTTTAGAGAGAGAGAGAGAAAGAAAGAGAGATGCCCAATCCAACAACAACAACAACAACAACAACAACCCAAGCAGAACAAACAACACTCCCTCTCACCCGGCCATGAAGAAAGAGGGACGTTTGTAGGGCTGGAAGCCGATGGGTCCTCCCCCTTGCAGCATGGCCTGGTGAGCTGCCCCGAGTCCCGCTCCCAGACCAACGTCCTGGGGCACAGGGGGATTGTTGTTGGGCGCCGCTCCCTCCATCCCCCCCCACCCCCTGCTCCTCCATGCGGATCACGTTGTCCTGGAACAAAGCATGTCTGCTCTCAGGCTTCAATGTCTTGTTGCCATGGCGAGGATCAACTGTCACTCCCATCTACGCCTAATAACCTTTATTCTGCTCATGAATGTTCACACACTCTTGTAAACGAAAGCAGACACCCACTCTTTTCATGCTGTGTATCACTCATCCACAATCTCACTTATTCCCAAATCTAAACGACATACATGCGCACACATATGTATCAGCTAGCGCCCACCCCCACACAACCAGTCCTCAATGCGCACTATTCAAGCATACACATGTAACACACACCACCACACACATGCACACAACACACGCACATGCACACACACACACACAAAACACACACACACACACACATAAACGCGCTTACCCCTTCTTTCAGCGTGACGTCTCCAATCAGATAGGAACGCAGGTCCAGCAGCCAGGCCACGCCCACAGTCCAGGCAGCCACCAGACGCTTCAGCCACTGCCGCGTGTGACCCTGCTCCAGCAAGGCTGGGAGCACCACTTGCAGCAGCAGCAGCTCCAGGGAAAGTTCGCTCACTGGGGCATCGCTGCACACACACACACACAAAACATCCTGCGTCACGCTTCATACTCTGTCTCCATGACAGGACAAAATGACTATGACTGAATAACAGAGAGTCAAATTTCCACAAAGAAATGTCAGACAAGTACAAGGCACTTTCATTTACAGGATAGGGGGTGGGGTGGGGGTGGGGGGGGAATTGAAGTACACATTAGTAGAAAGATGAAGTGTTGGACCGTTGCCCTGAGAGCTTGATAAGCCCACTTACTACCCTACCGCGTGTGCCCCCATTGTTTTTTTTTTAGCAGGTGAGGCTTTAGCCGACTTTAGGACTGTTCACTATGTGAAGGGGGTGGCCACCTGGACTATAGCAAGACTCTTTCTGTCTCTACCTCTCTGGCCTCTCGGAGACTGGACTGATGAAGACCATACCTACCTCGTCTGCAGTGATGATTTTGTGGAAAATGAGCTGAATCGGAGGGCGCCTTTGGACTGATGACCTAAGAGACTCTCTCTCTCTAAACGTCATAGTTGGGGGATGGTCTGGCCCTGCTCTGCTTTTCAGAACACTATTCTTCAGTGTTTTATTCATTCATATATGTGTAGGGGATGCCGATTATTTATTCGCATGTGTAATCTATGTTTTTTAAACTTATGTTGGCCTTACGATGTTATAGTTTATATGCCTTAATCTTATGTGTGTTTCCTTTCTTCTCTTCAATCTTAAACATTCGGCTTTATATTGTAATGGCGCCTATAGCTCAACATGAGGGACAGGCATCACTTTTTTTAAATGAATTAAGTTATCATTACCATTATTATTATTATTATGTTAACAGATATGTTAGGCCCTGCATTTTACCAAGTACTCTAAAATTTCTCACAACCGTTGATGCTTGGCACAGCATATACAAGACGACAGTATACATGGATTTTAAACTAAAAGAAACTAAATCAGAGAGGGCCCTGCATTTTTACCAAGTACTCTAAAATTTCTCACAACCGTTGATGCTTGGCACAGCATATACAAGACGATAGAAACTAAATCAGAGAGAGATAGATAGTAGTTTCAGTGTTCTTTCTTTCTCATCTCTGTTCATTAAATATCTACATGTGTGTCTGGCTACAGAATTCCCTGAGAACAGTAAACTTCTTTACAGTTGGTGCCCAATATTTACCTGATGACAGGGAATCTTGATTTTGTAGGGAATGGCACCAGGAGCACATTTTTTACTTACCGTTCTTGCTTGTTATTTTTTCACTAGTTTTTTTTGTCTCATCTCTGTTTTTTTTCCCCCCTCCATGTTAAGGGCTCTATTCTAGAAACAGGGGTAACATATTGAGGAATAAGTCTTTCATACACACATTCACACCCCCACACACATGCACACACCCACTTGCACGCGTGCACACATACACACAAGTAATAACAAATCGAAACAAATTAGTTCAAATCTGCCGCAAACTCCATCAAATTTCAGCACAAAAAAGCCACAAAATCGCTGTTCACATGAGCAGACAGGCAGTCCCAAAACAGGGAGCTAGAAGTAATAATAATGATAACGATAATAACAGCATTTACAAAGCACCATGCCAAAGGTTCTAGGTGCTGACAATCCACACTCTCGTGTGCACAACAGGCTGCCTACCTGTGTAGTGCTAACTGAAGAGCTGCCTGATGGCACTTCATTCAATCATTTCTTGTGTCATCCGGTCAATATAGTTCACTCAATTTCCATCATTCTTTCAATTCTCACGCAGAGTGCATGCTTTAAGTAAAGTGTCATCTATATCAATGGCCAAACTGGCCTTCTCTTCCAAAAGTTGGTGATGGGATTTTTTTTATGAGTGCAATATATGTTAAAAAACAGATCCCTATAATCTTAAAAAGTGTTTGAAACAACTCCGCCAAACAACATGGACAAACGAACCACAAGACAAAACATGACGCGTTTTGACCCCTTAGGTCCTCTTCAGGCAGGATAAACAATACTCAGGATGAAAATGAAGAACGAGCAATCACTTAATCTTTGTCAAATTTGTCACAAGACAAGCAATCACTTATCTTTGTCAAATTTGTCACAAGACAAGCAATCACTTATCTTTGTCAAATTTGTCACAAGACAAGCAATCACTTATCTTTGTCAAATTTGTCACAAGACAAGCAATCACTTATCTTTGTCAAATTCAGGCTGGATCAACAACACTCAGGACAATGAAAGCAAAGAATGAGGAATCACTTATCTTCGTCAAATTCAGCGCAAGATCCCCATCATTAAGAGAGTAAAGCAGGATTGTCCTTACAAAACACACTGAGAGTTACAGAGGTTTGGATACCAACCCTGGCGCATTCTGGACCAGGAGAGAGATAAGCAAACTGACCTGGACAGCATGACGTGGTAGGGCAGGAAGCCAGTGAACACTTTGCGGATGACTCGCACAGGCAGCCACAGCATTAGCAGCACTGTACTGCCAAATATGATCTGTGAATAGAACGAAACATTCCTGTCACTCACAATATGCTAAGCCAGTATTTCCCTCTCAAATGTTGTATGAAACATTTCTATCAAATCCTCTATATTAACAGAAAGATCCTTCTATATTAGATTCAGTGTCTTAACCTCCTGTCAAACATAACCTGTGAAAAGAATATTTCTTTGTCAATTATTATATCTATGTATGTATACTTATGCATGTATGTATGTAGGTACGTACGTATGTAGGTACGTACGTATGTATGTATGTATCTATCTATATATACATACATACACACACACACACACACACACATATATACACGTGTATATATATACGTAGCTCTGTCATCCTGTCTACCTATCCTTCCTTGCAAACCAAGAATCACAAGCCCAGTCTGCAGCCCCTGACAATCGTCTTGCCTACCTTTGGTACCTTCATTGTCTTCTCACAATTCCATATGACTAGGAGGAGGAGACAGATGGCAGAGAGACGAGGAAGCCTAAGGGAGCAACATCAACAGTTCAACTGGATAAATGAAAATGCCTGACTTCACTGTGCACTCTGAGGAGTGCTGAGCCCCACACTATGAACACCTGGCACAGCCGTCCGGCTTAGATGAAAATCGCTCTCTTTAGTGTACAGCCCACACACACTGCTGATGACCCCATGCTGTGACCTTCAACACTGTGTAGCGGAAACATGGAGTGTGGGAACAGCACTCTGGCATTTGCAGGTGAGTACTGCGTGATTCTTGTGCTGAAGGTTACTCTGGTGTTTGATGCTTTTTGTGCTACACACGTATAACCTGTGGATATAATTCACTCTCTGTGTGACTCGTGTGAGTGTTCTCCTTCATTGTGCCGTTTATATAACAAGCACTTCCCGCGTTTGTGTTTATCCTTCAGTTTTATACAGTAGGTATTTTGCATTCTCATCAGTTGACCAGTCAGTGGATAGCCCAGTGCAGCAATGTGAGTCCACGTTGTAGCGTGGGAAACGTGGTGCCGAGACATTTGTGTGTGTTCTTCTACTTTCTGTGCTTCATACCACGTAACAAGTGGTTTTTTTTTGTTTTTTGTTTTTTTTTTACTCTCTCTTTCTCCCCTCCCTCTCTGCATACATGAGAGTGGGCGCAGAGTAAGCCGTAATACTAGTGATATTTCTCTCTCTCTCTCTCTCTCTCTCTCTCTCTCTGCGTGCCTGTGTGCGTGCGTGCATGCGTGTGTGTGTGTGCTTTGCATAGACGTACTTCATTCCGATCTTTGCTTCATGCGACCATGTTTGTAGCGCCAACAATGGCAGAGGTGTTTTGCACACAACTTCAGTGAACGCAAAAGATGTGTAGATATGTTGTGTCATGTGTGTGGCGATCATGTGCTCAGACAGCATAAAGATAAAGGATTAAACGCTAGACTCTGTGTGTGTGTGTGTGTGTGTGTGTGTGTGTGTGTGTGTGCATGTTGTCCATGTGTTATAAACCGGTGTTGTTGGAGTGTGGGTTTCTGTCAAGTGTGTGTGTGTGTGTGTGTGTGTGTGTGTGTGTGTGTGTGTGTGTGTGTGTGTGCGTGTGTGGGTGCGTGCTTGCGTGCATGCATGCGTGCATGCACGCGCTATCTCTCTCTCATACCGATGTACGAAATGGTGTGACCCAGTCATTGAGTAGGCTTACCATGAAGATGAAAGTGCGACAACGATTTGCATTGGTATGTGTTGATATATGTGACATCAGTTTCAAATGGATTATATTCACTGATTTGAATGGGGGGGAAGTACAAGGTGGTTGGAAGCATTTCACTGTTTATGACTGACATCTGCATGTGTAGCATGCTAGAATCTTGCTTTACTAAAAGCATGGGGTGGCTGTGATAGAATTAGTATTGGGATGCTTCACAAGCATGTACAGCATACAGATAAACATGCAAAACATGCCTAGGGCGTGCTAGGAAAGATGCCCGTCGTGTTCCCAGTGAAGTTGACCAGTGCAAACAGTGACTGTTTTTTTGGAGGCCCACTACCAGCTGTCAGGTAGGCGTATCGCGAATAATTCTCTATCAGTTGTAAAGGAAAGATATGCATGTCTAATATGTTTGAGTTTGAGCGTGACTGAACTTAAGACACACCTTCTGCACTGAGTTGAACTTTCATTTCACTTTGTGTGTGTTCGTCAGTCTGTTTTAATTGCCTTTTGTTGGCAACTCTTTGTGCTGCTTGCCAGTAATGCATATGAAAGAAGACCCATTCATGTTTGGTATCATTCTGTCAGTCAAAGACCCCACAATCCAGTGACATCAATCGCACACAGTTCGCTGCATTCTGGCACAAAGTGTTAATGAAGGAACACAGCACCCTATTTCTGACATGCTATCAGCCAGATGGCTGAATCACATTGCGAGTAGTGAGGAAAGCTTGTAGAAGGTCAGTGCGAAGCAGGTGGCAAGTATGTGCTGCAGTGCGCTGTTTTAATCATACTGGTGCCGCTTCTACTGCTTCCTCTCGCCTCTCCTCTGTGAATGGTAGGAGATCAGGGGTGATTTCCCTACTCTTCTAACTAAATACTACTCTGCAGACAAGTGTGCTGGATCTGTAGAGTAATCAGGCAGGCTTATACCTTTAATTCTTTCGCAACGGGCGCAACAGCACAATGTCAACTTCCCTGCCGCCATTTGCTCCGGCAGCTTCCAACCATTGCTGACGCACGATTTTCGCACTTTTTAATTTCATTTTTACATCCCCTAATATAAATGTTATATATCAACAGAAACGGTAAAACACAAACTTTGCAATGAGCATACACTTAAATATATTTTAGGTAAAATAGCAAAGCTATAGTTGGATAACATGATCTTGTTTAAGTTTGTTTGGTTAATATCTCTTGGACTACTCTGGGGTCACAAAAGTCATCGCTAGCGCAGGTTTTGATAAGTCCTAACATCTTTCAGTTGTAGTCTGTTTGGATGGGGTGATTGATGTTCCATCAGCAATAAACCAGATGGCATACATTTTTCTTCCCCAATTCTTATGTAAAAGAGAAAAAAACAGGAGAAAAAGCAGTTTGGGTTATAAAGTTTTGATCAGTTTCTTTATTAAGCCTTACACTTTACTGCTGGAGAGCATGGACAAGACCAGTTCATGCCTCTGTGTTAATTTCAGTCTAAATCATGACTCCAACACACAGTGACACCATCAGATCAAATTTTATGGTGTTGATAGTATGCATTTTATCAGTGCTTTGCATCGATAATGTTTATGCAGTACGCCTAAAGTCATCTGACACTGGGGATAACTGCCTGTTCCTGTTTCAGGAGTGCATTCACTGGCAGGCCAGCAAAGTCTGTGTGTGCATGTGTACGCTTGCTCACACACGTTTGAGTGGTGTGTGTGTGTGCGTGTGTGTGTGCATGTACTGCTTAAATTATGATCTCTGAATTTCAAACTGTTCTTTTCCTGTCAAACGGCTCACAATACCACGCTATCACTATTTTTTAGACTGAAGTTTTCACGGTAATACAGCCAGTTGCCAACCTTGAGAAAGCACACTTAAGTAGGGCTGGAGAAGGGGGGGGAGGGGAGAGGGATAAGGACCTGGTATGAATCTCTTCTGAGATGCTTAAACTTTCTTTTTGTTGTTGAAAATTTATAAAATATTAAAGGAAAAATGATGATAAATATTGAGGTTTGAAATCAGCGAAAACTACTGAAAACCAGCAATGGTTGAGTGCTGTGACTCCAGCATTTCTATCCACTGGTTCTTGTGATAATTTAGATTTGGGGTTGTTGTTGTTGTTTGTTTTGTTTTTTTTAAAACTCTGCCTTATGAGCAGACAAAAGGGATGTCTTTTCCTTTCAAAAAAACTATTGCAAGATTTGAATGAGAACTATTGCAAGATTTGAATGAGACAGTATTATAAGAACCTTCAAAAACAAAAACAAAACTTTACCTCACATGAAATCTTTCTAAATAAACCATACTTTAATACTGTACATTTACAGCAAGAGGCACGCATACTCCTTAGCAACTCCCAAGCAACCAAACCCACTGCTGTACAAAAATGTCTTCAGTTCACTTACCACTGATGCCACAAATCTTCTGATGTGTCTGTGCACTGGTAAATGAATCATCTGGGGAGAATACAAATGGAAATGAAATTACAATAGTGGTACATAAAATCTTATTCAACTTCAAACAATAATCAGTATAGAAAGAAAAAGTCAATAACATTCAAGAATCAAATCACAAAAATTTAAATGAAACATTTCCTCAGTGACTTAGATAATAATAATAATAGAAGCCAATCAATCAATCAATCATCTTTTATCATCAAATTTTAAAATCCGTTTTACTACTTTTATTTAAAATGTGTAATACACGGTATAGCTTTCCATATCATCCAGCATTATCTTCATGCTCTACATTAAATCCTTTCACTCCTCCTTCACAAGATCGAAGCAGAGATCATCAAGACAACAGCTTGGCAAAGGGTGACTCTAAAACACCTTAAAAAAAAAAAAAAGCCTTCTCTACAATTTTACTGCAGAACTTGTCCAGCTAAGAAAAATTAGAAAAGGAGACTTCAAAACCTTCACACCAACATCTGTTTGACCAGCACTGTACTTGTAGGACATGATCAAAACCTGACCCTCTTACAGGTTCTGCAGGAACTTATCACAACAGGAAAATACTTGAAAGGTTGATCAAGAGAAAAGTTACTAGTTCCGCTGGACAAAGTAGACAAACAGATTACTGGACAAACATCTTCCGATCTGTTTGTCTAGTTTGTCCAGCAGACCAGGAACTTTTCTCTTAAAATTTGCTTTAATTTCTGCTTTCAATCACTTCACTTTGAAACTGAGGCTGACAAAGGTATATGGATGATTTACTTCAAAAAAAAACAAACAAACAAAAAAACACTACAGCATTCCCGTGCTTTATGTATGTGATAGATACACATTACTCCCCTCCCTCTAACTTTTCTCTCCCAGTTCCCACCGTCAAGCCCAGGTATAATATCAGATCTATTAAAACAAAAGCTTCTAGCATTTTTGGGTTCCCATGACCCTCTGAAATTGACCCTTCCGGCAAGAGTAGCCGAAAATTAATCTCTGAGCCACTACCCACCTCTGGATGGGGTTGAAGTCTGGGTCGTTGAGGTTGCGGAGGAACCAGAGGACGCCAGGCCGCAGCACCTCCCTCAGCAGGAGGATAAAGAGGCAAAGTAGAAGACGTACACCATGCCCACCAGCCAGTGGATGAACATGGAGGTGCCTGGAGCCAAGTGGAAGCTGTTCTTTCGATCCTTCAGCGTGGCATCAAACATGGACTGAAATGCACAAAAGACAGACACTACACCTGTTACATGAGTGAATCCAGTGTGGCATCAAACATGGGACTGAAACGCACAAGACAGACACAACACCTGTTACATAGGTGAATTCAGTGTGGCATCTAACAAGCAATGGAAAATTTATTAGGGTAAAGTATGGTAAGGTAATGTTGCTTATAGCCCAGCCAACTGCAAAGGGCCGCATCAGGGTTGTCACCTTGTTGAAGTCAACTCACAAGTCATTAAAAAAAACTCAGACACATAACCCTTTAAAACACACCTTCTAAAAACATACCGCAGTGTTGTAAAAAATCTTTCCTACATAAAATCTAAGATCAGAAAAAAAATGTTCATCTCTTTCAGGAAGTCAAAGAGATCACATCAGGTGGGACATCTCTGAAAAAATGTGGGTGTCATATTCATCACATATTATAAACAGTACACAGATTTGTTGCCATCTGCATCTTGATTACACATCATGACTTCAACAGAACAGTGTTCATGTTATTGATTTGTTGAGACCGATCATATTGTGCTGCATTCGTGAGGCTTGCGCTTGAGAGAAAAGAATCTACTTTGCAATCCCTCTCTCTCTATCTCTTCACAGTTTAACTTTCTTCAAAGATTTCACATCGTTGTTTTTTTTCAAAAAGGCATGGTCTAAACACAAACTGCTTAACCCTGTTTGTTTCAGTTCATGTACTTGTGTATAAAAATGTGTTACATATGAATGTTATGTAGTTAATATTGCATAACAAACAGAAGGGTTCAGAACTTGATATTTTGTTGTCTAGGCCATTCTGGAATACACCATTACTGTGGCCATTTGGCCACCACATCTTTTACTTTAGTTGTACTTGACTGTTTTTCTTAAAAACTGGAATATCAGATTTTAAATACTAAATACAAATTCACAAAAAGTGTATCAACAAAAATGTCTGTTATTTGCAAATTTTGATGAAAAAACAGTCCCATCCTCCTCCCTACCTTCCCCTTCTTACAACTAACACCCATCTCATTATTTTCTATATATTTCTGAACATACATATACACACACATATATATTGTTCTCTGCCTCTTTCTCTTTTTCTTTTCTCTACCAAGATGTATGATCATTACCATAAGATTTCCATAGTAATCATGTCCCCATTCATATTCACACACACACACACACACACACACACACACACACACACACACACACACACACACACACACACCCCCACACACACACACATCAGCAAAGATAAGAGAAACAGCAGATATACCAATGAGCAGATGTCCAACCACCAGCCACAAATCAAGGGGAAAACTCCAATCTCCATGACAACCAACAGTTTGACCTTGACCACTACATAGCAGAGGCCAACTATTCTCCGGAACCTGAAAACACCAACAGACAAGCCGATGTAATGAAATTAAATTTTACTATTAAAAGTAGTGTTATGAAATATCTACCAGTACAAACAATCCCTTATAGCTACCTACTCAGCGTGCTGTATCATCAGGATCGTTAAAAAAAAAAAAAAAAAAACAAACAAAAAAAAAAAACTTGGAGGAGCTGGGTAGGAACCTCACCTCCATTCCAAGATAGGGCAGTGACAGTGTTTGCAAAAGTGAATTAACTTCATCGAAAGGTTCAAACTATCTCAGTTTTTTGCACCCTTCCCTTAAGAGCCAGGTGTGTATGGGAGGGTATTAACAAGTTTGGACAAATAATTATTTCATAAAAGTACTTTTAGCAGCAAACTTTCCTTTTTCTCTTCCCTGAGCAAATGCAAGAATAACTAAAAAGGATGATGGAAAGCACCTTCACCTGAATAAGGAAATAATCGCACATAAGAATATTTCTGTTCTAAATTGCAATATCATATGCACAAATTGTCATCATTTTCAAAACAGTACATGTCTATGCGAAGGACAGGCTTACTGGTTTTAGCTGTGTACTGAACATAATCAACAAAAAAAAAAGGAAAGAAAGAAAAGAAAAGAAATCTGACTGTGTATGCAGAAGGGGATGAGGAAAGGGGTGACAGAAGAAATGAGAACAAGGTGAAAGCATGGGTTCGAGCAGGGGTTGTAAGAGTAAAGCATCCAAGCTGGTACAGCAAAGAGTCCAGAAAAACTATAAAAACAAATTAAACTTTTTTTTTTTCCAAAGAGAGTAACTGACTGAGAAGGTGGATTCCAATATATGTAGGATAACAGATACCACTGAACACCGCCCAAGTCACTAACCAACAGTGCAGTGTCTCCTCTGATGGACTGTCTACAACATTACAATATGGACTGCTCCCTGTGGAATGCTGGCAGAAAAAGGCTGCAACAAGACTGTGGGTGTGGCCATATATGGGAGAGCTGAAATGTGCGACATACATGTCTGTCATGGAAGGTGATGAGGCAAACAAACCAAAAAAAAAAAAAAAAAAAAAATTATCATAAATAGAAAATGAGGTTGAACATCATGGTAAATGGGATGGGAAGGGCTGTAATACTGGCAAAGGGAAAGAGAGATGGGGCGACAGGAAGGGGGGTGGGGTAAAGATGGATGCTCACTTTCGCAGTCTGGCCAGGGAACACAGCAGGTAGATGGTCATGAAGGAGACAGCTATGACCAGGTATCCTGCCAGCGTCGTCAACAGCCCCTCAAAATGAGATGCTCCCACCTGTGGGCAACAGACATTGCTCGCCTAGTCGCACACCTCTGCACCATAGTGTTTGTAATAGTAGTTTGATATATGTTTACATGTAAAGGAATGAGAACGTTTTGCACTTACAATCGTGGAGAAAAACAATCATCTTGAAAGTATCAATGCACAACAACGCTCACGCACAGAGCAAAACATATGATTAATCACAATAATACGTATCTCCACATGCAAACACAATCATACACACCAACTTGTATACAGAAACACAGGCAGTGATCATATGTACACAGTTTGATGCACGCTCACGCACACACACACACACACACACACACACACACACACACAGTTAGCCATCAGACAAATCATGTCAATGATAAAAAGACGAACTCACCACATCATCTACCCTGAGGCCCACAAGTGTGAAATGCCCTATGTGATACGGTGAAAAAGCTGAAAAGAGACCAAAGGAAAATTATCAATGCAAAAAAAATTCCATTTTTTGTACATGTATACAAAAATGCTTCAACCTAAAGTTTTGTACTTAAAGAATATCATACATCACTGTAAGTAGTCTCGTCTTATCAAGACATGCATGCATGTGTGTGTGTGTGTGTGTGTGTGTGTGTGTGTGTGTGTGTGTGTGTGTGTGTATTCTATGTTTGCATGTGTGTCTTTGAATGTTTCACATTTTCAGCCACAAAATAACAATCACGTAAATCCCGAAAGACAGTTCTTGATTAAACAAATTTTTGTATGCAAACCTAAGCAAGTCTCGTTAAGTTTTCTCAGCCCTCTCAACAATCCTTGTCTTTGTTCTTCACTGCATGGTCTTTAATGCTGCTATCAAAAATCAATGTGTTGTACGGAATTCCATCATTAAACATTCATGAGGAAAAAAACAAGAACAGGACTTGCGCAAAGGGAAGTAACCATGTAAAGCTGTTTTTTTTAAGCTCTCTTGAGTTACAAGTAGTGGTAATTCTTACGCACAAATGTACGTTTCTGATGCATAAAACTTCCCATCTGACGCACTGGAATTCAGGCCAGTGTGTCACAAAAAATGTACCAAAAATTAACTGTGACGCACTGATTTTCTCCTGTACGCATTATCTGAGCAGCGCATCATACAAAAGGGGTTTCGTCTTATCCACCACGATCGAAGTTAAAAGTGTAAATTTACTCAACATTTTAGAACGTTCTGAATCGATGAACACTTTCGCTTGAAAAATTTTCTCTTCTGAAAACAATGAGAGTTGTCAAAATAGACTAAGCCTATCCAGTCTTTGATTGGATCACAAGATCACATGATTCAGCTAAGAGGGTCAGGGAAAAGCATGGAAAACCACAGAAATTTCTGCTTTTCAGAATCAAAATCCGACAGCTCAGCTGTGGGGGAACAAAAGTCAAACAATCTATGCAACATGACCATTTCGGATAATTAAAATGGCTCTGTTCTGGATGTACGAATGTGTTGCTCACAGAGCAAGAATGGCCAGTCTACAGTTTCATCGTAAGTTCCAACAGGATTCCGATGACCATTACATGGTGATTGGAATTTGGTCATACAATAAAATATTTCAACACTGAAGGAAATGGCTTGCGTAATGGAAATTCTGTGATGATAATGAAAGAGGACATCCCACAAATCAAGTTTCGCTGTTAAAATCCTGATAATGTAGGTACACACATTTACTCATGTTAGTTGATAACATTTTAAAAACACTGGAACACAAATGAAAATAGATAATATTTAGCACTGTCTAGAATGATTTATTAACTTTATTATATACACCTCTTTTCTAATGTATTTCTGTCTCTATTATAAACACCTCTTTTCTCATGCATTTCCATCTCTTTCTCCGTGCATTTATAAGTGTGAGCCAGTGACAGCATGCTCGTGTGTGTGCGTGTATGTGTGTGTGTGTGTGTGTGTGTGTGTGTGTGTGTGCATGCGTGCGTGCGTGCGTGTGTGTGTGTGTGTGTGTGTGTGTGTGTGTGTGTTCATGTGCGTGTGTGTGTGTGTGTTTTCACCACAATTTCTAGCAGGGTGACCCCCTAAATATTTTTGCGACCCCCGAAAATTTGAAAGTGAGTTTTTCGTACAGGTCTGACCCCCTAATTTTTTGTAGGAAATAATTATCACTGACAAGTATTCTCACCTGAATTGGGAAATTCATTCACTAAAACTCCAACATTCAAGTTCACAATATTTTAAAAGAAATACGAGAGAAATCTGGACAAGAGATTATGAACAACATTTTCACTGTTTCAAACAGTACTAGGCAAAGTGGACCCACTGGATCTGTCTTAGTTGTGTTGTACTGGAGAGGAGCATTTTGCAGGTGTTGGAATGCACTCAGAAAATCAGAAAAAAAAGAGAACACCCAACACAAAAACAAAAATCACATGAAAGGTTCTGATTCATATACTACCATTGCTACAAAGTTTTCGAAACTTAAAAACATATCAAATGATCAGACTTTCTGCATCTGATATCAAGATGAAAGAACAGAACACATCACTTTTAAAAAAAAAAAAAAATCAGAGCTTCTGCAGTAAAACATAAAAGATACAGGCTGAGAAGAAAGCAGCAAAAACCGAGTGGTACAGGGCTACAGTGACACATTTCAAAAAAAAAAGAAAGAAAAAAAAAAAGAAGTCCAACCAAACGAATATGTAACAGCAAGTAAGTTAATGCAACATACTACATCAAAACAATTCTTACAAACACCAAAATGAAGAGAGTGTTGAGAGAAACGACCCAAAAGACATGCTCCTGAAACAGACACACGCAAATGCCTTCATGGAACTAGTATAGGCAGTATTTATTTATATTTCCTGTAGACTATGTATAATTTACCATGGCAAACCAGCACAGTCTGGGCACTTCATATCAAGGACTGGCAAATTTGGGATAAAATCAAGGTCTTCCGTTTACGAAATCCAGCTGAGAGTAATTCTACTTGTAAAACAGATAGTGTGTGTGTATGTGTGTGTGTGTGTGTGTGTGTGTGTGTGTGTGTGTGTGTGTGTGTGTGTGTTTGAGAGCGAGTGTGAGCGAGTGTGAGAGTGTGTGTGAGAGTGTCTGTGTGTGTGTGTGTGTGTGTGTGTGTGTGTGTGTGTGTGTGTGTGTGTGTGTGTGTGTGTGTGTGTGTGTGGTGTGTGTGTGTGTCTGTGTGTGTGCGTGTGTATGTGTGTGCGTGTGCGCACGTGCGAGCGTGCGTGCGTGTTTGCATGCGTTGTGTGTGTGCAGTCTCATCCTTCATGCCACCTCAGTGGCATTATTCCCACAGGGCTCACACTTGTTAAAACATGCACACACAGAACCTTATTTAAACAGATTTTTTAAAACATATTTAAAAGTTAATCGTAATCACATGGAATGCACCACAGAGCTTCTGCACCTTTTAACAAATACAAAAAGGTATAAAGACAGCGGCGTGTGTGTAAATGGCACAAAACTGCTCTTCTGTGTAGATGTAAAGCAAATTTTTGAAGGAATGGGCAAATGTGAAAGAGTTTTGTTATCTGACTGTGTCTTGCAACTTTTTTGCCAGAGGTCTCTGGCTATGTCCAAGTTTTGGATTTTAGATCTGTTACGTAGGTCTGGGAACCTGAATACGGGAGAGAGAGAGAGAGAGAGAGAGAGAGAGAGAGAGAGAGAGAGAGAGAGAGAGAGAGAGAGAGAGACAGAGAGAAACAAAAAGACAACAAGAGACAAAGGGTGTGACAGAGAAAAAGCATGCGTGAGGTGCACATGCACATGAGAATGAGACAGACGCCAAGAGACAGAGACAGAGAGAGAGAGAGATGCACGTTTAAGGCTCAACAAGAATACTGTATCCTTCACATAATTCATATTGTTTATACATATACAGGAATAACTATCTATGCTTTTAGCTACATCCTATTAGTGATTCAAATATCAGGACAAAAATAACACTTACCAAGAAGACCAGTGAGCCATCAAGTCCCAGCAACTGCAATGGAAGAATATCCCCCATACTTCATCAAGACACAAAACACAGGCAAACTGATTCACACTACTTCTACGCTACGCATATCAGTTCAACATAACTTCCAACATAAAAATGTCAGTCTGAAAAAAAAAAGCCAGTCTGTTACAAGTACATACTTTCTCACCAAGAACTGTCTGTTACTATATGTCTTAATTTACACTCCTAGTTTTTCTACCACATTAATTTCACTTTTGCAAATACAACAATACTGGCAAAGATATGCACCAAATGATGTACCAACTGATACTGAGGAACGTCTAAACAACTGATTTCCAAAATATTTTGAAAATCAGGTCTCTAAAGATGAGAAACCTTTCCTGCAATCTAGTGTATGAAGACCAAAATGCTTCAGAAAGGAAAGTCTCAAAGGGAA
>JADBJO010000296.1:582500-595000 GCA_016801955.1 Conus betulinus
TGCCTCTGTGATGCTAGTAAAGTTGTCACTCTCCGAAACGTGTCTTTCACCTGTAATTTCCATATGCACAGAATTCGTTTTTTTTTCAGTGTTCACCCCAACAAATATTGTATTGTTCTTCCCTCTACACATTTCTTGTAATATAATGACAGATCAGTCCCACCATAGCTAACACATGTACATGTGTCTGCAACTCTGGAGGAGAAGTGGGAAATATGTGGAAGTGAAACGAATTGCATCAGCATCTATAAATATCTTACAATTCCTCTCTTCTCCTTTTTTTCTTTTCCTAATTCCCCAGTTTCTCACATTACTAAAAGCACTTGCAAGTATAACTAAATTATCAAAATCTGAGTGTTCCATAATCTAATGATCACTTACGTTGAGAGCATGTCTAGTGGAAGAGTCAGCAAAGAACTGACAGAGCCAGTGAAGAGACAACGGTAGATCCGACCTGTCAACACACACACACACACAGAAAAAAGATCAGCGTACAGGATAAACTGAAATGCAATACATGCTTCAAAGATCTGTGCCACTTTTTATGCACAAAAAGACATAATAAGGTCTAGAAATAACTGGACAGCAAAAGACCCTCAGAAAAAAAAAAACTCTTCCTCATGCAAATGCTTTGGCCTTTTAACTATTTACACTGAGAGCTCGAGTGTAGCGACACATGCTAGTCCACATCTGACAGCTTTATTACCATTTAACAAGCAATGGAGAAAGAAAACTGAACCAAAGCTCTTCAGACTGTACGATCTACAGCAGAGACTGTATCCAAGGTCATGTCATGTTCTTTGTGGCATTGGTGATACAGAGGCTACATTAAGGCTGGGTATTGAGGTCACTCTAATCTTGACAAATCTCAAATGCTGGTGCCCATAATAAGTAACAGGAACAAGTGGAGTGATTTGCAGGTTCAAACATCTCTTTTACTAACAACAACAATAAAAAAAAAGTAAGTAAGTAATATCTTCCTCCCCTCCTTCCCACACACACACACACAGAGCCTTCACACACATGCACATAGATGCACATCCACAAATTCAGGCATTTACACCAAATAAGAAAAACACATACACACCCTCGTTCAGAGAGCTGCCAAGGTCTCAAAAGCACAGTGTAGCATTTTGACATTTTAAATGTAGCATTCCAACTTTAACCCGTAGAGTGCCTTTAGGCCGTCAGCTGACGCCGCAGTAAAAATGAACTCCCAGTGCCTATGGGCCGTCCACTGACGTCATGCATTTTTTTCTTGAATTTTTTCATTCGTTACTATTCCTATCAAAGGACTGAAATAGAGTGTGCGTAGTAAGCCTTATATGTCTGCAGTATTAAAATGATATGCAAATGACCACACGTGAGGGGAAAGACCATTTATTCTCATCACTGACTGGATGACCAGCCAGCGCTTGTCTCGCTTGCAAAGATGGCGGCGCAACCTTCGACGAGTGTAGCGACCAAATCAATGTACTTACACAGCTGAGCAGGCTCTGCTAAATCTTTTTTGACAAGATAATAATCTTTTATTCAACGACTCACTCGAGCATGAAGGTGAGATGATGATAGTGATGGAATTGCCGACCATATTCATCAGTTATTGAGTCGTGCTGTGCGATCTCAAGAGTGTGTTCAGCTGACTGGTTACCAGCGTCGAACGAGCCAGCCTAGTATGTACTCTCTGCACTGTGCGCGAGTGGCCAGCGACGTGTTAGTCAGCGCGCGCGAGAGGGGTGGCGTGGCCTGCTCGGCGTGACACGGGCAGCAGGAAAGGTAGGGGAAGAGGAGGAGTGAAAGAGAGGGTTGAAGTCCAGCAAGGGGGCGTGGTGGGGGGAGGGGGGCGTGGTCGTGGACTGACCTGTCTGCATGAGGGTGAGCGTCTTGATAGACTTCTAGACTGTTTTACTTTCATTTACAGGTGTAGTGTGACAATATAAACTTTATTTTCAACTTTTTTGCTCTGTGTGTTCTTTTTTGGATGTGAAACTGTAGTGGTAAATACATATGTTTTTGATTGTGCAAAAAAATCTATCCAAATCTAAATGCCTTAATATTTTTTTATGATCAAAATTAAAACAAAAGAAGCCCAGATTCAAAAATCTCCATTCAATTTCCTTCAAAAATCATATATATTTCATTTTTATATCTTTTTTGTAGTTTCTGAGCTAGAATTTTTTTAATTATTACCCCCAAATCATTAGATTTCCCTGGCACTGGGAAAGCCTTTGTTTGTAATATTTTCAGGCAGTAAATGGGTTAAGCAGAGTGCTTACATGGAAATGTGACAAGACAGCCTCAATATCACTTTCAGTCCCACTTCACTTCTCACATGTCATGATGGAGGACTAAGGGCAACGAAAACCTCACCAGTTGTCGCCTGGTTTAAACCTGACTTATAAAAAATCAAAATGATTGACAGAGTGCAAAATCATGAGCATCATTTGAGGTTAATCTTCTTGTAGACTACAGCTCTAAGTTGTCTCGGTTCTGTTTGAGCTACTGCTAAGTCCAAGAAGTGCTCTGTGTGTGTGTGTGTGTGTGTGTGTGTGTGTGTGTGTGTGTGTGTGTGTGTGTGTGTGTGTGTGTGTGTGTGTGTGCGTGCACACATGCAAGAGTTTCTCTCTCTTTTTTTTTTTTTGGTGTAGCATGTCACGAAATTGTTACACTAAAAGCACAGCACTTGGCAGCTCTGCATATATATATATATATATATCCAAACCAATAGACTTACAGGCAGTGAGTGGCACCACCCCTAGCCAGGCAAAAGCCACCAGTGTGTAGTGAAACCAGTAGCGCACAGCACGTGCCATACTTGTCACCAGACCGCTCACTATGTCTCTGATGGGCAGTCTCTTGGGCATGTCAGGGGAATAAACTAGGTAAAAGAGAAAACAAGAAAAACCTCACTGGATTATACAATTTAGAAATGCAAGCATATCAAAGAAGATGCTGTTATACATAACAATAATATGCGTAAAAAAAATTGCAATGATGATCACAAAGACTATTTTTAAAGGTTTAAAGAAAGAGAGAGAGAGAGAGAGACAGAGAGAAGAGAGAGAGAGACAGAGAGAGAGAGAGAGAGAGAGAGAGGGGGGGGGGGAAAGATAATGTTATATACAACAATAAAACTTGTAAAGAGAACTTTCAACAATGATCATAAAGACTATTTTCAAAGGTTTAAAAAGAAAAGAGAGGGAGGGAGGGAGAGAGAGAGAGAGAGATCTTAATTACTGTGAAACTGCAAAGCAATTAAAACAGAAAAAAAAAATAAAAAAAAAAAAAAAAAAAAAAAAAAAAAAAAAACGTTCATAAAAAAAAAAAGAAAACAAATACAGTACAAACTGAGGAATTATTCCCTTTAAGAACAGGTTTGTTAACACTGTTCAGTACAAAGTGGCGTAAGTTATCTTACACAACTCATAATGAGCAATGCTAAGGCTAGCAATCACAGGGGTACTTCGATTTCAGATTGAACCCGAAACAATAGACATCCCTTGGCCAGCAGTGGGACTGAACCTGACTAAACAGCAAGCCATAGTCAGCTTTTGCTATTTTCATATCAGAAAGCAATTTCTTTTTCAAATGGTCTTGTTTTTTCCCTGCTGAAAGACAACTTGGACGTTTGTTAAGAGTATGTATGTATGTATGTATGTGTGTATGCGCGCGCGTGTGCATGCATGCGTGTGTGCTTGTGTGTGTGTTTGTTGTGTGTGTGTGTGTATAGTGTGTGCGTGTGTATGTGTGTGTGTGTTCCTGTGTTAGTAATCTTGTGCTCATTATTTATTATGGTAGACGAAGTGCAGAAAGTGTACATGTGAGTTAAGTGATAAGTGAAATGATCTTTACTGTCTGTAACAAATAATGTCTAAATTTGCTACCTTCTCTCATTCAGTCTAAAACCTTTTTGTCCTCGTTTGTATATGTACAGTACAGAACCTGATGTTTTTCAGGATACTGCATTTTTTTTTTAAGAATAATCAATCATAACCATAAACTCTGCTGGCTAAAGAGTGTTTCTTGACTTTAGTTTAAAAAACAAAAGTTTAATAAAAAAAAAAAAAAAAAAAAATGACAGCTTCAAAAGCACAATATTTTGACAAATGACAAATTTGAAAAAAAAAGAAACACTCATTCTTCTATTACATGTTGCTACTTTGCTTTAGTCTTCTTCTGTTATCATTAGCTTCTCAGCACACACCACACACACACACACACACACAAGCAACTTACTTATTTCCAGACATCCAAGAATATATATTACAACAAACGAAAAACATCCAAAACATAATACATGGCAAATCATAAACTGAACAAAAAATTCTTTTCTAATGTTTCTGTCTAGTATTTCATCTTCCTTCAGGATGAATTCTTTTAACACAATGCTGTTCCAAGACAAGGTGTACCATTTGTTCATGGAGACAGAAGGCACTTACTTGGCGTGAAGGAGTATCTGTGCTTGCAAAGCTCGCAGTATTCTTTGCGACTGTACTTGAGCCATTGCACCAAACTGAAGACAGACCATAAACAACGCTTGACAAAAGGACCTCAGGGTGTCAGATCTGTAGCCAGTTGGCTTGTTCATTATGAGGCCTTTCTCAGGTTTAATGCCCTTTCTAAAGAGGCAGACGTCTCCTACACAACACACACACACACACACACACACATACATGGGGCAAACATGCTCAAATGTGCTCACAAGTCTAATATACACACACACAATCAAAATACACACACAGACACACACACTCACACACACACACACACACACACACACACACACACACACACAGAGGGCAAACATGCTAAATGTGCTCACAAGTCTAATATATATATACACAACAAAAATACAATCACACACACACACACACACACACACACACACACGAACTAACTAACAACTTCAAGATCCGTCACCTGACAGCCCTCAAAATTGTTATTCTAGTCAAAAGTGATAACAATCAAAACCACCTTCAGATTCATAGCAACACTTCACCTGACTGTAGTCTAAAAACTAATTTCCCAATTCCCCACTTACACTAAACCAAGCAGCTTTTAAAAAACTAAAAAGCGCTTGAAAAAAAAAAAGATAAAACAAAACTAACAAACAAATAATCACCTACATCAGAAATTTCTTTAAAAAATTGTATCAGATGCTTAAAGAAATCTGTACTTCCTCTCATGTGCTGAGAAAATTTTTTGGTTTCAAATATCCAGACATGCTTTCAATATTTCTAAGTTTCTACCTTTTTCATTTTTTTTTTTGTAAAGGCTGCATTTTTTGCAACTTTAAAAGTCTGTCATAATACCATCACCACTATCTGGTAACCATAATCTGGAGCACAATTATCTGACAGACAATTATGTTGAACACACATGGACATTTACAATGTAACAAATTCTACCTTAACAAAAAATCTATGTGGATTGCTTTCGCATAACAATTTACCCAAGATTCTCAAACTGCCAGTCATGAAGTTGAAAAAAATCAACAAAGAAGAGACATTACATAAACACTGATAGCAAAAAAAAAAAAAGACAGACAGACAGGCAGTCCAACAGACAAACATTCAAGAAAACTTAAAAGGCAGAGTCAATCATACCAATCTTGATGGGACATTTGATGCTACCAGTACAAACACAGGGATAGTACAGGGGCTTGTCTGCTGTCCCCTCACACCGCACACTCGACAGATATCTGCAAATGTACACATTAATATTGATCAACATTCTGTGCACGGAAAGCCAGCAAGTACAACAGTATACCAGTCTGAATATGGGTGTGCTTGTGTAGACTCTTCATTTCTGTTTTATAAAACCTTAAATGATGACTCACAATCATAACTGACACTCCAGAATGTACAGAGTTCATTTTATATTTCAAACAAAAATGGATGTTTGTCCTTGGGAAAAAACATCCAATCTATATGAAAACATTTCCCCTTGTAAGTTGTAAACACTTTTGTATGCTACAAACCATGCGCAACAGTTTAGTCTTATGGTGAAAGGTATAATTTTTCAGAAGTACAGTAAGCGGATACAAGTGGAAGTTGTTTGAAAAATTACCCCCACAAGTAGCTAAATGCCTGACACAGGAAGATGGAGGACAAATAAGTTTTGTGTCAAAAAAAAAAAAGCAGTTAGTCTTGTTATGAACACTAACCACAAGTTTTTTTTCAAGTACTTTTTGTCTGAATTCACAACTGAACTCAATAAGGTTGACAAACATTCAGTTTTTTTTTATGACCTAATCTTTTAGAACTTTAAACTAGCCTTTTTCCTCAACAACTTATGTGCCAACATTATTTTCACAGTTGGAGGGAGTTCTTATTTCTGATACTGCATACTGAAATGAAAATGATGTTTATGATAGTTTTCATAGCCAAATGTTTTAAAATCAGAGTCTTAGTCACAAGTGACTTTTAAACAAAGTAAGTTATGAGCTCAAATAAAGTAAACAAATTTAACAGAACAAGTCATGACCACATGCACTTTTCTTTTAAGCAGTCAGTGACAGAAACTGTAGTTTTCAATGTCTAATTACTCTGATCACATCAAAACTGAAGTTTATAATGCCTAGATCATGACACAGAAAGCATACGCTATCTGCAGATAATTAAAGAGGTCATAAACATTAAATCAGTTCAATAATCTGCAAACAATGATTTCAGTTATTGTGACCAAACTTGTGTATACAATGGCTGAAATAATTAAAGAACCAATTTAGTCATCTTAACAACTGTAAATACTAGAACTGAACTAAAGCGTTATATCACATACTCACTTGACATTGTGACAGTAGCTTACATTTAAACATGAACTGATCAATGGATTGGTTATCTTAAGTCTGAACCAATAGGAAGATTGCAAATTCACCCCAGTGTACCATTGTGAAAACGGAAAAGCAACTAATTAAACCAGCACTAACCCTTTGTGTGCTGTTTTGACAAAGTTGCTTTTCCTGCTTCAAGATGAAGAGTACACAGGAGCAAACATGAATATTGTCATGTGTTTCGTAGATGCCAGGAATTCTTTTGAGTTTGCATAGTGACAGCATTCCATAGCACACTCATAGCACACTCTAGCAGTCGACTTCTTCTTCTGCGTATGCAGGCTGATACTCCTGCAGACACTCCAAGTATAGACAGGCAAATATTAATCCCATCTGCCCAACGAAGGGAGTGGAGTTTTGTGTGTATGACCATTTTTTATCCCACCATTAAGGCAGCCATACTCCATTTTCAGGGAAGGTGCATGTTAGGTTAATGCGTCATCCATACCAACGGCCAAACTGACCTTCTCTTCTGAAAGTTGGTGATGGGATTTTACGTGTGTGCAAGATGTTAAGTGTGCGTTCACACACGGCACCTTGGTTTATAGTCTCATTCAAAGGACTATGGGAAATGAATCAGAACCAATGTTAACTCTGAGGGAACCCCCCCCCCCTGTACCGAAATGGCCTGGCGGAGATTCCACTCCGCAACCCTTGGATTACGAGTCTGGCGCTCTACCAACTGGGCTATTCCAGTCCCATAGCAGTGGACACGACTTGGAATTTAAGCATGTGATTACATTACTAGCTCTCTTTCTCTTTTTCTATTGCATAACGTGAAAGAAAATGACCATGATTCATTTAATTGTAATATCCTTTGACTGTGCATTGAAAGTAAAAGCATCCTGTGCTTGATTCAGGTTCAGGTTTATAGGGACAATTGCTTTTGCAATTATAGCTAGAACTGGCTTTACATGTCCTTTCTAGGTGTTATCTAGTCTTTGTACGGTCAGGTCGTTAACTCGCTGAAGTCTTTACTTATTATATTCAAAATAAATAGTCTTCAATAATGTACTATCATTGATAGAGCTTTTGAAAAGATTAGTATTTTGAGCATGTTTAATGTTAGGAGTTAATTTATTCCAAAGATTTGTTACTCTGCTACTAAAAGAAAATTTCTTAGGTTAGTGCAACAATCTTCACGATAGATTTTATCCACATTATTTCTGGTAGTATCAACTCTTGACACAATAAAAGAATTTGAAATATGAATATTGTCAACACAATTAAGTATTTTATAGACTTGGATCAAATTGCCCCTTACTCATCTTGTTTTTAGGGTAGGCAGTCCAAGAGCTTTTAACCTACCTTCATAGGGAAGATTTTGTATATTCTTTACAAGCTTTGTTGCTCTTCTTTGTACTCTTTCCAAAGCAGCAGACTGCCTCTTTAATCAAGGATACCAAATTGTATTGCCACATTCCAAATGTGGTCTAATGAAAGCCTTGTATAGTTTTTTGTAAAAATATCTTTATCTTCCAAATGTGGTCTAATGAAAGCCTTGTATAGTTTTGTAAAAATATCTTTATCTATGTGAATAAGAGTAAGTTTAATTATACCAATCATTTTATTAGCTTTATTTATAGAGTTTTGAATATGCTTATTGACTACCAGATGCATGAAGTGATCAGAATATTGGCTCTCCAAAAACCTGAACAGCTTGGAAAAGAGGCCATATTTCTAATCTCAATTTGTGATGCACCCATGTCTTTGCTGAAGTCTCGTCCCTCACTTCCCTTGCTATGAGAACTGACTAGCATTCGCAAATCGTTTTGCGCCTATGAAAAACTTGCCGGAGGTAAATCGTCTCCATACAAGATGATTTGATGGTTTATTAAATACAACATCAAGTTCGAGTGTGCACTGGAATTGTCTGTCGCTTCATATTTCTTCCTTCACACGAAAATCATCGCTTCATCTAAATTCTTCTTTCACACCAAAATAAACATTCAATAAGACTAGAACTGATAAAGTTTTAGGGACAACAGGCGTTCACGTATACTAATTCGACAAACAAATTGAAAATCAAAATGGGCAAGTTAGATTGTGAGAGAACTTTTTTAGGGGGAAAAGAAGAAAAAGCTCTGTGAAGATTTCACATTCATTCCTACTCCAGACGTGACAGTGCCACCCGACAGACAACAGACAGTGTCAATGAACGAGTCAACGTGAATAATGGTCAAAATAATGTTAAAATCCTTTTGACTTTGCCATCTATTGTTCAAAACCACGACCTATGTAAGGTTCTGTTCTTTCGGAGGGTAGTACATGTTTAATATGTGCGAAAACGCAACTCCAGAATTATCGATCAACTATCTTTTTATTGAAAGGTTCACCTGGCTGTCCGTCTTGGTCGTCCATCTTGCTTATGGTGTCATAAACTTGTCGTTAAATCATGACGTTTTATAAATAAATGAATAGATATAAGGCAGCTATTTGATCAGTCGTACATGATAGATATGATTATATGTAAGCTGTTTATACCGTCTGTTTTCCTTTTAGATCTCTTGAGTTCATTTGACTATTTGTTTCTGTTTACGACAATCCCAATTTCTGAAATGGTTCTACGGCCTGGAAACCAATGACGCTTTGACAAGTGTTTTGATCTATACTAGTTTCTCCAGTTCCCTTTTTTTTTTTTATTTCGTTGATGCTAAGTGTCTTTGACGAAGATGGAAAAGTTAGAAACAGCGAAGAAGTTTCGGATGGCACATCTTCCACATCCACCATCCATTGACCCTCTGGCCCTCGAAGTTACCAGAGACATGAATTTAGAGACCAAAAAAGTCCAAAACCAAGTGGCGAAATGGGAACATGAGGATCTTGCAAAGGTCATGCAACTTTTCTTTCTGGAAGCGGGAACCTCAAATTCATGGAGCTTTTGTTCTGTTGGGACTGTAGGGGCTCTTAGAGTGGGTGTGGAATATTCTTCAGAAGCTAAAGTACTAAGTGGTATTCCACAAGGCAATATTTTAGGACCTATTTTATTCACTCCTTTTATAAACGAATTACCAGAAGGCATACAGAATTGTTGCAAAGTGTTTGCTGATGATACAAAAATATATAACTCAACTAAAAATAGTAAAAATCTTACAAAATGATATTGACAAACTAAACGAATGGTCAGATAAGAGGAACTTATATTTTAATGAAACCAAATGCAAAGTACTCCATATAGGCAAAAATAATCCAAATGACACTTATACTATGAGAGGTAAAAATGGTATGCACACGATTGCAGAGTATGAGGAGGAAAAAGGTTTAGGTGTGATTTTCGATAAGAAATTAAAATTTGATTCACATATCTCAAGTGCTATAAACAAAGCCAATAAAACTCTTGGAATAATTAAAAGATCTTTTAATTTCCTTGAAAAAGATACTTTTCTGTGTTTATACAAATCAATGGTGCAACCCATTTTAGAATATGGAAATACTGTTTGGAGTCCCTACCTAAAGAGAGACAATCTATAGCTATAGAAAGAGTACAAAGAAGGGCAACTAGATTGATACATAAAATAAAGGATTGGGAATATACAGAACGACTGTCATATTTAAACTTACCATCTCTGAAATATAGACGTTTCAGAGGAGACCTTATTCAGGTGTATAAAATAATAAATAATTTAGATGATTTAGATTTTAACAAATTCTTCAGTATTAATACTGCATGATTAACAAGGCACTCTGATTTCAAATTATTTTATAATTATAGCCATACTAACCTTAGAAAATATACATTTAGCAGTAGAGTTGTTCAACATTGGAATGCACTTTCAGTAACTACTAATAATACACCAGATATTAATTAATTCAAGAATCTACTAGATAGAGACCCAACTTGCTTAATTAGGAAATTTGATGTAGATTAGTATTGGAAAATTTGCATGCATAAAGCAGACCTTTATATTTGTCATACTGATTAAGATGGGATGTATAAAGGCTTGTGAGAGCCTAACTTAGTCCCTATATTACTACTACTACTACTACTACTACTCTTTCATAAAGATCCACCTTCAACCAGCCACATTAAAAAATCTTGCAGGTAGTTGAACAATAAAGAAGATACAGATAAGTATTTTAATACCAGTTACTCAGTAAGTTAATTCTTTGTTGCGAGTTCTGTCAAAAATCAATGTGAAAACGTTTCCCATAGATACTGGAATGTCCAGCAAGGAATATAAAGTGAACTTAGCATAGAGGGAGAGAGAAAAGAATGTGCCTGTCTGGCATATATGTCTCCTGCTAGATCACTCTTACTTCAACTACCATGGCCAACATCTTTCAGCCGGTGATGAATATTCTAAAAGAAGAGAAAGAGCTAATGAAGAAAACAGTGTGTGTCCCACTGATCTTTTCACATCTCCAGCAAGGCCCTGTGGGGTTACCTTAGAGCGGCCCAATAGGCATACACTCAATACGCACAACCCCAGCCTTCATCAACCTTACTTATTGGCAGGAGGCAGCCTTAGCCTGAACAAAACTAACAATCCTATTGGGCTGTATTGAAGTACATGCTGTTGGTTCCATGTTGGTTCAGTGGTAAAGCTAAAAGTTTCTAGGGACATAAATGTTCAAATCCCTGATGCCCCACATAAGAACTGGCATTTTCAAAACCTATCTCAGCATGCTGTCATTCTGGTTGTATGAGTGTATCATTAGCTAGGTAAACTCCCTTGGCCTACTTCGTTTGAATGATTATCACTGTCTGCCACATCACCACAGATGTTGTGGATCTTTGCCGCAAATGTAATAAAAAACACATTGTCAGTACAGAAGAATATGATTGTTAGCCTTTCTTTAGCCTTACCACTGTGAAAAATTTATATCTATCTAGGGTACTTTGAAGGCCGAAAGCATATGCCCCAGAGGCAACTGCTGCTACGTAGAATTCCTTTGTTCCTATGGACATGTGTGGGGTTGGGTGGGTTCACTGTAGGGAGTTAACAATGAGCCATCAGCTTCTCTGATGGTTATGAGGCCCTGCTGTATTTTGTGATCAGTACAGGTTTCTTCTGCCTTGACTGCTGGAGAGGGGGCCTTCCAAAATCTGTCAGCTTTCTGATCCATCATGCCGTCTATATTTTTAACCATGTTTATATCATAGGTATTAGACCTAAATGCAAATAAGCACATAAAATCAAAGGGAAAAGTAATGCTATACTGCCTTTTGTGGGAGCTTGCTCATCTTTGTGTAGTTTGTTGAAAGAATGAGAACTGTAATCACAGTTACAGGATATTGGATTATACTGTTATTGTGAGATGATAGAAAATTCTGGGCAAAAATTCATTGCAGTGGAATTTGTAGATTGTAGTAAATTTGATTGATTAACTTTGTTTAAGACTTAATTTCTTCCATTGATATTTTCCAAAAGCCAGGTACATAAGAAGGTAGAATATTTGAACGGAATTACAACTAGATTTGTGATGATTCTGGTCTGTCATCCAACAAACAACCCTGCATTGAAATATAACCAACTTCTTGATGTTTGCTGAATCCCACACAGGACAGGCATGTTCCAGAATTGAACTTGTTATCCTGTTCTTTAATTGTATAGTACTGCTCCAGCACAGGTATTATCTAATTTTGGATTGTAGAGAAGAAACCCAGGGCTCATTCTGGCATTGCTTATGATAATGTTGTCAAAATATCGGTGTTCTAGCTGAG
>JADBJO010000296.1:600000-692500 GCA_016801955.1 Conus betulinus
CCGCCCAGAGAAACATGGACAACGAGTCACAAGATGAAACACTACATGTTTTGACCTCTTAGCCTTCTTCAGGCAAGATACAAACTAATAGGACAACGAAAATTCACTTAAGCTTTGATCGCTTCAGAGTTCAGCTCTAGGAAGGCGCTGAATGAGCTCATGCAAAGCCTTCCTAGAGCTGAACTCTGAAGCGATCAAAGCTAAGTGAATTTTTGTTGTCCTATGCGTTTGTATCTTGCCTGAAGAAGACAAGAGGTTGAAACACGTGGGCTGTAAATAGACAGCAGGAATAACGAGCCAGGCTGTGGCTGTGAATAGACAGCAGGAATGACAAGCCAGGCTGTGGCTGTAAATAGACAGCGGGAATGAGGAGCTGGGCTGTGGCTGTAAATAGACAGTGTGAATAACGAGTCAGGCTGTGGCTGTAAATAGACAGTCGGAACGACGAGCCGGGCTGTGGCTGTAAATAGACAGCAGGAATGACAAGCCAGGCTGTGGCTGTAAATAGACAGCAGGAATGGTAAGCCAGGCTGTGGCTGTAAATAGACAGCAGGAATGACAAAGCCAGGCTGTGGCTGTAAATAGACAGTGGGAATGACGAGCCAGGCTGTGGCTGTAAATAGACAGCAGGAAAGGCGAGCCAGGCTGTGGCTGTAAATAGACAGCAGGAATGACTTGTGTGGGAATAATGCCACTGAAGTTATATTGAAGTCAAAGGGAAAAAAAAAAGAAAGAGAAAAAAAGAAAAGAAAACAGAAAAAGAGAGAGAAAAAATGAATTGGCAGTCAGTATGTGATCAGTGCATGTCTCATTGCCACAAAGCTAACTCTCCTGCTTGACTATACTCCTTATTGACCTTTCTACTGGTAGTATACTCAGAAGAATATAATGAAGTCTTTATAAGAAGAAAGAAATCCAACTATGTGAAAGGTGTTTTGTCATGTTAATAGTGTTCACAAGCACACAAGCATGACCCTATCCTTTGTAAAGTCAATAAACAGGCATGAATGTGTGCATTATCATCTCATCTCATTCCCCTGACGCGCTGGTTGTTGTTGGGGGGACGTGATGAGGCAGTCACCATTTCTCTCCAGGCTCTTCTATTGGCAGCTGTCGTGAGGAGATCAGGATATGTGCATGCAAAAGGGGAAAAGACATGAAATATGTAAGAATTAATCACCATCCTGCTCAAAGGTTTCAATAGTATCCCAGGTCATGATCAAAAGATGACTCTTGATTATTCACACAGATGCTGGGGTGGGTGAGGATGAGCTGGTGGTCTGAGGGGGCTAGGGGAGGGACTGGGAGGTTTGGTGGAAGCGGAAGGTCTGAAATTCAAATTTCCATACATTAGAAAGTACATTCTGATTTATCATTGTTTGACAAGCAACAGAGTAAAGACATATCTCAAATGAAACTTCATTAACCAATTCATATTTTAATCATGATGATCAATCCATTCAAAAATGTAAGAATGATTCCATGCCTATACATTCATCCATAGTGACACCCAAACATTTGTCCATACCAACTTACCTGCATACACACTAACAAGAACTTCTGAAGAAAGTGGATTTTTCGGCAGATTTTACAAGGATACCGCTCGTTGACATCAACATTAAATGCATGATAAATATGGAGTCTAGATGCCTCTTTCTACTGAAAAACCCATGCAAACAAAAATGTTGAAGATATTGTTTTGGTGAAGAAAGATGTTTCTTTGGGCCTGCTCACGTTCCACAAGTTTACAAGTCTATGTGGACTCAAGAAAATTTTGATACAAATAATGCAGACACTCTTCAGCACAGTTGACAATTGTATTTGTCAGATTCAGGCAAGACAACTAATATTCTGTTGTTTCAGAGGTCATGAAAATGCCATTTCAAGCTGTTCCATCACATCAGACGAACGTAAGTTTGCCACGGCTTCCTGGGACAAGACGATTCATATCTGGGATATTTCCACGGGCATGTACAGGTATGATTTCCTTCCTTTGTATATCTGTGTGTGTGTGTGTGTGTGTGTGTGTGTGTGTGTGTGTGTGTGTGTGTGTGTGTGTGTGTGTGTGTGTGTGTGTGTGTGTGTGTGTGTGTGTGTGTGTGAGTTGTGAGTAGATATCAATGAAAACACTCAATTTTCCATGGATGATAACATAGAAAAAAATCTCTTTCAGCTGTCAAAAGCTGGCATCATTATATCATCATTTCAAGTAACGAAAAACAAGCTGATATGTGGAGCAGAAACAAAAAACATGAGCCAGGGAACATCAGTGGTATATATATTTGAATGGATGTTGTGACATGACTTGCCATCACAAGACAATGTATGGAAGAGAGAGATGTGGGGAAAGGGGGGGAAACCATTTTTAATGTCTATATGTTAACTTCATTCTCACTTTTAGCTCAGAACAGCCCCAAACTCTGCATGGTATACATTTATTTATGGGAATTTTTTTGAGTGTAATAAACTTGCTGTTAGCCCTTTCAACCCTTCCAAATTCACTGCCTGGGCAGCTTCTCTCCTGCCTGTTTCTTTGAGTTGATCTGCTTGAAACTCTATTTAAAAAAAAACACCCAACTTTGTGTCCAGGAGGGAAAAAGCACATAGGTATCACCCACTGATTGTAGAGAACTAATATTACAGTTTATGTAAGAAAGTGTGCTTCTATACTTTTGATGCTTTGATAAACAAAAGCATTGTTTTATAATTACAAGAACAGGGTGGGTACTTCATATATATTCTGAATGTCTGGAAACTGTTTTACCAAGACATGAAAAACTCACTGTTATCACAAAGTTGTTCATCAAACATATCAAAATAGCATGTTATGTTATATATCTTTGGATGATGCTTTGAAGAACTCAAAACATTATTTACTTTTTACATAACGCCATGTTTGAATGTAAATGGTAAGACTCAATTTCAGTCCAAATACTTCAAAACTGTAAAATGTTGGCGACAAAATATTTATTTTTAGCTGTGTCAGATTTGAAAACTGTAACTTTCATAGTTTTAGAGTAATAGCAGTTTAAGTACACCAGGTCTGTTACTCAAACGTTGTTTGGCTGCAGGTTCATGGTGTTGTTCAGCAGCGCCAGAGCATTGCTGTGGGGCAGTGCTGATTGAGGTAGATAGCCCCATCATTTGTGTCAACAAACTGTCCCTTTGTCTGTTGCACAGATCTAAAGGAGCAACTGTGCTGAAAGGCAGCCATGATGGATCAGTGACTGCTTGTAATTTCTCTGAAGATGGTAGGATTTGTTTGTTTGTTTGTTTGTTTTTAATAACTGGAGCAGTCACTGAGGAGAGAGGGAGTGGGTGGAGTTGGGAAGAGAGAGGGAGACGTGGAGCAGTACTATAATGTGAATATTTGTTTTATGGACTTTTATTTGTTCACATATTTATGTTGTCAAGTCTTGTGAGACTAATTTCCTCGTTGTTTTTGAATAGGATAAGGAATACTGGATTGACTGTTCGATTGATTGATTGAATGAATGAATGATTGATCAGTTGAGACAAAGCAGAAAAAATCAGTACGAAACAAATGTACTTGTTCATGCTTTTAGTCAGCTGGGAAAAAAAAAAACAAATAAACGAAAATATCCCCTTCTGCCAAGCAGGAAAAAAAACTGGTATCAAAGAGTAATCAGGAGAGGGCGGATCTCTGCCTAGGTCACATGGATCCTGGATCTGCCTTTTGATCTGGATCCTTAGTGAAATGGGTTCTCTCTTGGACCACAATGCGTCTTTCTACAAAGTCTCATTGAAATGGGCGCAGTAGGTTTTTCATCATCATGCTGACCCCCACAAAACAGACGTGGGATGAAACAGAATATTTTCAGGGGTGATAACTGCACTTAAAATCATTTCAGCTTGAATATACAGGATTTTTTCAATCCAAATACAAGACCTGACATAGCTTTCTGAGGACTGTAAATTGATGTAAACTGCTGGACGCCCTATGAACAACAGAAAATGTACACTGAAACATGTTACAAGCTCATTAACAGTGATACAACTAAATAACAAAGGTACAAATAATGTGTGGTATTCAGCTTTGTGTGGAAGAATTGTAAATGCTTTTCAAGGCAAAAAGACTACGAAGGTGCCCAGTTTCTTTAAAATGAAACTTCATTTAAATGACAGTGTGATGCTGGCATTCATTGATATTATTGTGTCTGGTTATATAAGAAGCAGGTTTGCTTGTGACCGTGGGGTGTATTCATTAATGTGATTGTGTCTTTGGCTAGTAGCTATATAAGAAGCATATATGCACATGGCTGTGGTACGTATATCCATCAATAATATATGATTGTGTCAGTGGCTAGTAGCTATATAAGAAGCAGACGTGCTTGTGACTGTGGTGTGTGTTTGTCAAAATGATTGTGTCTGTTGCTAGTAACTATATAAGAAGCAGATGCTTGTGACTGTGGTGTGTATTCGTTAATATGATTGTGGCTGTGGCTAGAAGCTATGTAAGAAGCAGATGTGCTTGTGATTGTGGTGCGATGCGGATTCAGGTTTACAGCTGGTGACCGGGTCTGCAGACATGAGCATTGTGGTGTGGGATGTCGAGAACAGTGTGCAGAAACTCAAACTCCAGGTGAGGGTTTCCTTCTGGCTGCAGGTGTGCTACAAACTTGTTTGTTTACATTCTGTTTCCCCCCATGTTTTTTCCTCTTTTTCTAGCAGAATACAGTGCATCTAATATTGGTAGAGGAAATAACTAGAATTTGTGTTCTGTCAAAGTACATCATTTACAATGTCACAATAGAAAACATGAAGGTTTATCTGTATATTAAAAATAGCCAATAAGTTTAGAACTGTATTTTGCACAAATGTAATATATTTTATACAATAGGCAGAGCTCTTCCCCCCTGCTCCCTATCCAATGAAACATTTCTTACTTGTTGCAGAAACATCTTCTTGACCTATGCATAAGCAACAACACATATTAGCGAATTACTTAAATGTAAGAGACAGAAAACATTTTATAAAAACATCAGTATTGAATAGAGTACGTTACGTCTATAAAGTACTTTGACTAACAGCAGTTTAGTGAAGAAGAAATATTTGTTTGGCAGATAGTATCTGATACAACAAAAAAAAAAGCACCCAATGAACAGTATGAACACAGTAAAATCTCCCAGTTAAGATTCTTCTTCAACTGAAATGTGTAAGATTTGGGTGAAAGCTATATCCCAAGGTTCTGTTGTGATCATGTGACGACTGTGTGCAGGGGCATGCTGGTGGGTGACCGATGTCCACTTCAGTCAGGATCAGTGCTGGCTTCTCTCCTGTGCCAATGTAAGTTGCCATGGTACCCTGCCCATGTGCTGGCAAAGCACTGCTTGACAGAGTATTGACCTACATCTTGTTCATCTGCTAACATGAAAAAGTGAAAAAAGGGAAGACAGACACCAGATTCTGTCAAAATACAATATTGCATGCATTTTCAGAATCTGCCTGGTTTTCAGAGCAAGTAGAACGACACCTAACTCCTTTGACATCGTATTAATTTGAAGAGGGCTTGTTACCTTCACAATCTTCTTGATTTCATTTCATGAACTATTGTCTCCATAAGGTGGAGTAGTTTTAGGTGAGCTTGGTTTTGTTCTGTAGTCGCTCAACCAGTTCTTCACCCTTAAAAATGTTTTCAAAACAAGTCTGAAAGCTTACGAAACAAAACCATCCACATTTGAAGGCCATTTGTTCTTTTCAACTGCCTGGGTGTATCCTCATCATAAGTTACAGGGTGGTCAAAAGGTCAGTATATACAAGCAGTTAAAAGTTGATATCTGCAAGTGTAAAAAGGATAAAATATATAATAAAACATCACTGGCAAATAAATGAATACTGGATCTTTGAGAGGGTTGGATAGCCCATTTTCATTTCAGCAGACATAAGCCCACAGCTTCTTTAATGATGCTGTTTTGATTTGAGATTTTATTTTGCTTCTTAATTATTAAACCGGAATGCACCCTTTTTTTCATTAGTGTGTTAACAAGATATCACATGTAACTATTCAGTAAGCATGATATACGTAACAGTAACTGCCAAGTATATCCTTCAAATCTTTTAAACTTTTTCAAAATACTCCTTTTTGTTTTAGAGCATTTTTCTACTTCACTGACGGCTGTTCACAGCAAGCCACTTAGTTTTGAGAGGCAGGGGAGTTTACAGCTCGCCCACGGCTGCAGAGGCCAAGCCGTGAATGCAGGTCAGGGAAAGGGGTGTTTTCTGCAGGCTGCTCCCCACCAGTCAGCTAACCGTGCTGTACTCAGCGAACTGAATGTCAGCTGTGTAAAGCCAGTCTGGCAACAATGCGTTCGGCATTGCTGAGCGGCCATTACAAGTGGGCTGTTAGTTTGATAATTAGTGGTTGTCATGAAAAATGTAATATATCGGTGCTCTTGAGATGACTGAATAGGCGAATTCCCGACAATTCTTTTAATACCAAACTCGACTAGGTTTATTTTCCTGTAGATAATGCAGATACGGTGCGAAAACTTGTACACAAGTGGTCAGGCGATATTCAAACAATGGCAACACACACACAATTGTGCAAAAATGACGTCATCACTTTCTGGGAATGTAATTTTCCCTAGTTAACTAGTACACAAGTTTGATACATACCTCTGCTTGGACTACAACAAAAATGTTCGATCAGAAATGTGTAAGCCTTGTTTTTTTTGGCCCTTTTACCAAATGTCTCGCTTGGGACGGAAATATAAAGCTGTGCACTCACTGAAGTCTATGCCCAAATACAGTTCAGTGGCCACAGAACATCATTCTAAGCCTGTATTTGAATAGCTTTGGCAGAACTTGCTACCTCATAAGCATGATAATTTTGCCAAGCATCTGCATCATTCTTAGCCAGCTGCTGTGGTAGTTTGCATTTCAGATACCTGGCTATGAGGTTGTAGGTTCGATTTTGATAAAAGCCTCATATTTGTAGGATTTTCAATAATACAAATGTCATTTATATAATTCATTCATATCTTCCTTAACTGCTACTTTTCTCCTTTTCTTTTTAAAACAAACAGATCAAAATTAGTTATCCTACTCAGACTAGTACTCTGCACAATCTGGGCAGATCTGTGCCATAGCATGCATCACAAAGTCACCAATGACTAAAGTTCACCATGATTAAGTGAGTGGGTTTCCATAATCATGGGAATTTCCATTTTTGCAGGACAGCACGGTTCGAATGTGGAACATCGAGGAGTCGGACCAGATCCCCCCATTGTTCTGGAGAACAAACGTGCGCAAGGCTTGAAAGTAACCAAGGTTAGTATGTGCGTTTTGTTTCACAAGTAAACAGTGCTTTCTCATACAAACAATTTCAGCGCTTTTCAACTGGGTGATGTGGAGACCCCCGTTTCCCTCCTCAGAGACCCAAGTGTAACCTGGCAAGCTGACATGTATTATCTGTGGATGGAAACTTCAAAAGTGTTATGTCAGAGGATACACTGCAAACTGCCTATGATCTTTTTACACACATGGCAACTGAACCGATTTCTCAAGATGCTGTCAGTAACATGACAAAAGTTCACAGCTAAAATTGCTCTTGCGAGCTGTGCAGTGAACACAGCCAGAGCTTTTTTTTTGTTGTACGAGACAAGTCAGAAATGTATTTTTCATGGCATACCGAGTAGTGTTTCTGGAGAACACACATTTTTTTTTTTCTTATAAGCGACAAGTTCTGATTCACATTCTGTTTTTTTTGAGTCCTCCCTCAGGATGACATCTTGAATTGTAACAACAGCGCGTCCATCTGAATTGGTCATTGATTTTCCCCCTTCACTGCCAAATGAAGCTAGTGTAGAAACAGTATTATTGTGAACACATTCCACTGCGCTCCTCATCATGTCATACCAGCCAGATGCAGTTATCAGAACTCAAAAAGCAAATGTCTTTTTGGCTCTCTGTGAAGCAGACTGTGGTCTACAAAAGTGTAATTTTGGAGTGAGGCCCTCAAGTCATTTTTCAGTTCACCGGAAGTGCAAGATGAACAGGTCTGGTTAGGTCTGATGCTAAATGTTGTCAATAATCTGTGGAGTTGCTCTTTGCAAGGAAAGGAAGAGGGAAAGCAGGAGGGGGTTTGGGGAGGTGGAGAGAAGGAATCACCAACAGAGAAAGAATATACAGAGCTTTTCCATCAGTGGATTAAAAAAAATATATATTAAAGGGCCATTATTCATGTCCCCACTGTGCCATTTCACTTCCAGATAGCTCTCCTGGTGGTCTCTTGCAATACAAAGTTCTAGCATGCTGGAATATGATGACAAATATGGCGGCAGTGAAATATGAGATTCAGGTGAAAGTAGGTTCTGAACTTCATGTAAAAATAATGTGAGCATAAAAAAAACCAACTGTATGATTTCATTTGGGCCTTGGGGTGCATAATCAACATGTATTAGCCCATGTATGAGACATCAAACAGGAAACCAGCTTTTTCACTGTCAATTTTGAGTCCCTCCCAGAATTCACTGTGGTTTCAGTTTATATCTTGAAAGCAAATTGTGCTTGCTCGATGTAATTGGAGCCGTTCAGAATCCAAGGGCTGCAACTTTCCAACAGCATGTCTTGAAAAGAAATATGTAGTGCTGCTCTTCTGAGTAAGTTTGTGGTTTTATACTCATTTTGCATTACATGATAGAAGACTTTCCTCTTGTTGCAGTGCTCCAACTGTGGGAAACCATTCTCCATGGCAGAGATGGAGAACTTCCGGGATGTGACCGTCTGTGTCTTCTGTCGACTTCAGAGTCCAGAAAAGACATGGCTATCATTCCAAGACGACCCAGAAGTGTAAAACCGTCAACTCCAGACCAGACAGACACACAAATGACATTTTGTTACATTCATGCCAGTGACCCCATTACAAGAGGGGACGAGGAAAAATATGTGATGCCAAATTATATGAGATTGAATTGGTGGTGATGCAGCGGGAAAGAAACTGAGTTGTAAGAATGTTAAGCTCTCTGTGTGTACGAGTATTTATATGCAGTGCCAGGTTTCAGGTCTCTTCACGTATTAGTCTCAACACTTTCACCTACCTTGATTCAGACTCCTCATTCCTCTCTCAAAGCCATTCACATCAATGAGGAGATAGCTGCGGGGGTATATATAGATGATGGGGCTACAAAGTGTAATTGCAAGCTTCTGCCGAGGAGGAATTTACATTGCATTACTGGGGCTGGAGTTTTGTTTTCTTTTTTTCTGATTTCAAATTAACTCGCGCATTTGAATTTCATATACATGGATACACACTCAAGAAAGTTGTCACAACGTGTTTGTTGGAAAACAATTGCTGCCAAAAAAAAAACAAACAAAAAAAAAACCCCATGGCTAAGTAGGCTTCAGTTACAGGGAACTTGAGGGGAGATGAATTACGCTTTTCTTTTACCAAGTTTCTTACATTAGAGGAGATCCACCTCAGATTTAAATGTTTAAATTAAAAAGACAAGTTTCTTATAACCAAGGTGTCAGTATCGACCGACTGTGTGCGTATGTCATCCATGAAAGAAGTGCATGTGTGCATGTATATACTCGTGCGTGCGCACGTGTGTGATGCATTATGTTTGATTTCTCCCTTTACAATGCATTGAACACAAAACTATTCTCAAGACATTATAACGTAACATAATTTTCTGTTCTGCAGGGTTTGATTTCAGTTTATTATTTTTCAAGTGAAATGGAGAACAGGTCCTTCAGATGGGACTCTGAAACAACATCTAATCCAGGTACACATGCATCTCTGTAATTGATGTCAGACTTCTGACGGTTTATAATACACAAAAATAACATGCACACATACTGTCTAAAGAGGATGCTTGACGAGAAATTCCTAATGAAAAAAAAATTTTTTTTTAAAAAAATGACTGACTCTGAAACGATTTATGCCAGATAATGGAAAGGGAAAAAAAACAGACGATTAATTCAGGACAATTATACTAAGCTGTCGTTACCCGGGTTTCCCAAGATAAAACAACCTGTTGTATGAACAAGTGTGCATCACTGTCATCATCTTCAACCACCCTTGTACATCTGTCTTGTTGCACAGCAAGATGAGGGGTATTTCTAGTTATAGCAAAGGGTGTGTTGAAATTGAAACAAACTGTGAGTGGGAAAAGGGAGGGGAGGAGAATGGAAGGGGGGGGGGGCGTGTGTGTGTGTGTGTACGAGAAAGAGTGAACAGGAAGGAATGGGAATTTGTGATATTCCAGCAGCTCCAATTTTTCTTCCTCTCTCACCAATCACATAGCCACACACACAAGCTTCATGCATTCAGAACCCCCCAAGTAGGTTATTCAGATTTTCAAATGTGTATGTGTATGCATGTGTGTATTTCACAGAAAGAAAGTCATATGCAATTTAATGACTAAACCCCTTGACTAAAGCAAAATTACATAACTCTATGATGAATATTTTTGTTTGTTTGTGTCTGGACTTTTTACAGCTTTTTCTACTTCTGAATCATGTAAACACTCCCCTTATTAATGTGAATATTATTCTAAAAATATTTCTGACGGTATACATGACGGGATCTACTTGAAAAGAAAAAAAAAAAAAAAAAAAAAAAAAAAAAAAAGACAGGTGTATTTACAAAAAAAAAAGTTTGTTTGTGAGGTGAAAACCCTCCACCTTCTAGGCTTTAGGTCGATAGTCAAACTTGCTTGTTCAAACGAGATTTGGAATGTATCCTACACCTACGTTGTTAGAAGCATAAATGAGCGAATGACGAAACAAAAAACAAAAAGGTGCCTACCTTGCAGTCTTCTACTACTGTTTTCATATTAAAAGTGTAGTATCAACGAAAAAAAAAAAAAAAACACCAAAAAAACGCAGCTTTGCCGAACAATCAACTTGATTGCACATAGACTTTTGTCTGATGCTTTTGAGCTGACTGCACACATGCTTGATGCACACAGACTTTCGTACAATCGAGGTTGTAGGTAAAAAGCTATTTTACAGAAACTTTTGTCCAAGCATGTATTCTTAAAGCCGAGGTCAGTTTCGTCATAGGAAAGGAACCTATGTCTTATGGGCAAAGTTTTTTTTTTTTCTTTTTTAAAGCCGGCCTTACATCTGATTTGTCTTAGTAATATAAGGGAGGCCTCTAGCAGAGGGAAAAAAAATTGCTCTCATAGGAGAATATTCATATACCCAAGCTTAAGTGGAGTTCACTGTGGTATTTATCTGGCATGTCACACCTGTGAGGAAAAAAGGTGGATGTTCTGGAAACCAGTGTGCGCACATATATGTACATGTAAGCTTGTATCAGCTTGTATCAATTGTCATGAACCCTCACACAAACACAATCTGCCAGCAGAAGCAAAAAAATTGATGTCCAGGACAGGAGAGGAAGGGAAAAACAAGACCATGACCAGTTGCCAGAGGGAGAGGATTGTGACGACAATTACCTCTTCCATTCACATATCTTATCATTGTTAGGAATACAATGTTTGGAAGACGTTCTTCATTTTCTCTCATTTACTCCATTTGTAAACATAACTATCTTAGTAAGCGTTTAATGTGCTTGACAGTTTTCCACCACTTTACTTTGGAAAGCGAGTTCATCTCTGTGTGCTTTCTATCTCTGAGTTAATCTAAACTTCTTCCACATGCTTTAACCTTGTCATTCATTTGCACTTTTCGTTTTTCCCAATGTCATGAAATCTGTGAGAAAATAAGGAACAGTTTACTTGGCCATGTAATTTCTGACTTATTCTGTATAAAGGATGATAACATAAAAGCCTAATTCACAAATGAATGTTTCTCTCATTTTAATGTCAATTGTAACGGTACACTCAAAACATACAAATTCATTTCAAGTATTTCTCTGAAACTGTACAGACATTAAACAACTCAACTGAACACAGTTTTACCATCAATAGAAATAATGCACACTAAAATGTACCATACAACATTTCAAGAAAACACTGTATCCAATTCTGAAACTGTACAGGCATTCAACATCTAAACTGAACACTTAATTTTTACAAAGTGATATTATGTACAGTTGTAAGAGTTTGGTAATCATAATTCATTGACTGTTTTTTTTCCCCCCTTTTTAAGCCGAAGTATGTTGTCCATCATTTTGCCTATCCTTCTCTCCCATACCCACAGTTAACATGATGAGCGTTGTGAGCTTATACCTCTTTTGTGGGATGATGAACTTTTCCCATGTTGGAAAATAATGTTCATGATTTTCAGAAACAGGAACTCCCTTACCAACAAGGCACCTTTAAGCAAGTTTTGCAGTGTCTATATCATCCTAATTCTCACCTGACAACTCTGTCTACTTGGCCAAGAACACTGCAGCTTAGGTGAAACTATAAACGAACTGTACTAGTCCTGAGTGCGATTGAACATGAATGTCCCTAGAAATTGTTCTCACTGTTTTCAGACACATTTTCCAAGTCCCACCACACAAATACCTTTCCATTTATTTAGACATATCAAAAGGGCTTGCCCATGTTGACAGCTGGTGACATTTAACACTGAAGAACACTTTAATCAATGACGACAAAATTATGAACTAGGGCATCTTAAAACATTTTTGTATTGAAGTTCCTCCCACCAAGAACTGGAAAAGAGTAAAGCCAAATGGCAGCTGTATAAGGTGTCCATGTATATTCAGTAAATCAGAAAGATTCCAGCGCCATTTTCTGTATTCTATGCAAAACTGTTCTTCTGATAAAGAAGCTGCTGCCAATAGAAAGGGCTCCTGTCCCAACAAAATAACATGAGTTCTGTGTTCCAGCCTAAAAAAACAAAACAAATTGTATAATCTTTAAGGGAAAGAGAAAGTGCTGGTGGTGTGTAGTAACAGATGATGGTATAAATGAAAGCAATAAAGGGAGGTATAGAGGAAAGGGGAGAGGGGGACAGCTGAAGGAAGAGGTATATCTGCTTGTCAAGCTCCTCTTCAACTGATCATCTACTGGCAGGAAGTGAGAGCAGATCACAAACCTACAAGGAATTACACTCATTACAAGAATCTTGATCCTGTGATGAACAATACACTTCCAACAGCAGAGCAAGTGTTATCAGATGAATCTGTCTAAGCCTGAATGCTGATGCCTGAAGTGTCACAGAGCACAATAAGCATCTCTAACAACACAGCAGTATCTTCTCTTCCTTTGTGTATATGCTGATTGATGCTGCCTTCAATAGCTTGCTGGTCCATGTGTGTCTCCTGGTTAGAAAGCGTATCTTGTGCGGATGTCTTCCAGCTTTTTGGACACCTGTAAAAAAAAAAAAAAAAAAACCCACTAGATTTGCCATCTTGCATGTAAATCCACACTGCTCTTTTTGAACACTGCAATGTATGGCAATTTTACAAAATGCATGTTTATGTGGTATTCCTTTCAAAATGAACATCAATCCTGTAACTGCCATGCCTCTCTCCCCCTAAAATATTAAAAAAAAAAAAAAAAAAAAAAAAAAAAAAAAAAAAAGGAAAAGCAAGCCAATGCTGGTTCAAAAACACTGTAAATGCTTTTTGCTCTTAAATGACACAAATCATGTACACATGCAAAACTGAACTGACTCAAAGCATGCTCAATGAAGAGGCAGAGAAAATGATGCAAGTCTGTGGTATTTGTAGTTGTCATGAGTGAAATGACATGTTTCCACTGTCTGCATGCATCCCTTTCCCAAACAAGCCTGAAGAAAACCAAAATTCTGATATCAACAGAAAAACAAAAACAATAACAAACGTTACACAAATAACTTGTCATTTTTCCTTCTGAATAAACAGATCCATGGCGAATTCCCATGGCTGATAGTTAACATTGCCTTAACACATTTTAAACCGTGTTATGAGTTAGTACTCAAAAAGATTACAGAACAAGAAATATGCGACTAAAATCCTTGTTTTCCATCAAGTTACTCTAAAACCGGTCTGCCTGGCTAACTTCCCTTTACATGAAGGGAAGCGGTGATAATCATTTCCTAAACATTAGGGGATCAGACTCGGTACGAAAAACTCACTTTCAAATTTTCAGGGGTCACAAAATATTTGGGGGTCACCATTAATAACTGCTAGAAAATGTACCGAAAACATACACACACACACACAAGCATACTCTCAATGGCTCATACACATAAATGCATAGAGAGACATTAGAAAAGATATAGAAATACATCAGAAAAGAAGTGTTTATAATAGAGATATCAAATACATCCTATGAAAACAGGTCCTGTGGTACACACTATCATATACTGGATAGGTCTAGTCTATTTTGACGACTCTTGTTGGTTTTCATTAGAGGAGAGTTCTCAAGCGAAGTGTCCGTCATCAATTCAGAGTGTTCCAAAATGTTGAGGAAATTTACGTTTTTAACTTCAATCGTGGCGGATAAGACGAAAGCCCTTTTGCATGATGCGCGCTGCTCAGAGTTGTAATGTGTACAGGAGTCTATTTTGACGACTCTTGCTGGTTTTCAGTAGAAAATTATTAGTGCGTCAAGGTAAATTTTGGTACGATTTTTTTGTGACACACTGGCCTGAAATTCCAGATGCATCAGATGGGAAGTTTATGCGTCAGAGATGTACATTTGTGCGTAAGAACTATCACTGAGAAGTAAGTTGAACTAGTTCCTTCACTCACGTTGGCTTGAATTTCAAGTTTTGGACATTCATGAGAAACTGTTTTGGAATGTAACAAGGTCAGATGATGGGTGGATGCGATTACAGTGAAAGAGGTGCAAAAGAAGAAAGTATTCTTGCTGTCTAAAAATGCTGGCCGGGTGACTTTTAATGCCAGCGCATATCATGAAGTGAACAGTGCTCCAAGGGCAAGAATCTATGTCATCACAAGGCAGAATAATTACAATGCGCAAACTACAGTCACATACTCGTTTTTCCAACACAAATTTCTGGCATATCGGTATACTTGGGCACAAAGTCACGCCATCTCATTTGGTATGTCAGGGCTTGTGGTCCAAGCTGTTTTTGCAAAGTATCTGCATACTGTCAAAGCAGCACATACATTCACACAAGAGCTGTTGCTCTTTCATCAAAGCACCCAAACTGACATGCCAAGACAACACCATGGTTATACTCTGCAGGTGCAACTGCTGCTCAAGAATTTCATGTTTTTTTTTCTTGGACAGAACTTTGAAAAAGTTGTCATATTTCCGTCAGACATGTACAAAGCACAGTGAAATCCATATGAATAAACCGGTCTGAACTTCATTCCACACTAAAGCATGAAACTGGACATCAAGAAAATGACGCCTTTGATCAGGATGGAGGATAACCACAGAACACAAGGGAATGAAATACAGATGCATTACCAGATAAAAGACAAGAATCATGTAAAATGTATGCTTACTTCACTGGGGGTGCGTTCTAACTCCTCTGCTACTGAGCGCTGCTTGGCATTGTCCATGGAGTTGAACATTTCGCACAGATCTCCATCTATTACGTTCTGTACACATTTCAACTGTCACTTAGTGGTTTGCATATGACACTGAACAAAATGCAAACAAAAAACAGGTAAAGAAACCAGAAAATCTCATTGTAAGATGGCAAAATATAAGTCAACAAATTCCACCATCATGTACCAACTACATTTCACTTTATATCTGTATGTATAGTAAGTCCAATATCTAAAAGCCACCTTCAGAATTTCACTCACCTTTCAAATGAACAGGTATCTTCCCTTCTTCAGACAGGTAACCACAATCATGCACATCTTGATACCATATGAGAGAGTTTCGTTCCTGTATTAACTCGCCCACATCTTGATACCATACATAAGGTCTTGTTCCCTGTATTAACATGCATCTATTTTCAAGACCCATTCACACATACGGCAAAACCACCTACACATGGCAAAACAAAGCCACACCGGGAATTAAAAACACTTCACCCCAAACCCTCTTAACCTGAAGTTACTTTTGGTGTACTTTTAAACAAAGATTTTCTACGAAGACTGTGTACCAATCTTCAAAATTGTTTAAAAGCCCAGGGGTCAGGGAGGGATATCCATCCTCCAACTTTTTTTTTTTCATCTGCAGCAGAGGACAGAGGGATAACAACGTTGTAACGGCTTGAGTAAAAACAGGTTCTTACACAAATTACTTTTAAAACCCGCTTCAGCAGCATACTTTGGGACAAAGTCGTACCTTCTCAGCCCCCCCCCCCCCCCCCCCCCTTATTTTTATGGAGTGTGGTTGCCACCGTTGTTCCTCTGTTCCTATGTTGAAGGATCAGACACAGCTAGATGAGATGCCGGGCACAAGAGTTAGAATTGTCTCTCTTTAGACAAATGCATTTACCTTGAGTGGGAAATAGTAGGAGCGGTAAGCCAGGTGATCACGCCCACAAAGAGAGGGATATTCAGACCTCATGTACATTTCCCAAGTGCTGGAAGAAGTCATGATCCTGCAATACACATCAACAATGTATTTCATGTTAATAAATAAAACAACTTGAACAAATTGTCAAAATGACACATCTCCAATGACTTGGAAAACTCAGAATGAGGCCATCAGCTTGCAAACAGATTAAGGAAAGCACAAACGAAACAAAACACATGATCATATTGTTTCTAGTTTTGCTGTTCCATTCATTAAAAAAAAAAAAAGTATGAGTGTATGGGGGTGGGTAGGGTGGGGGGGAGGAGTGGGCAACTTGATGCCCTCTTCGTTTACTGGTATCATTCTTCTTTCTTCTTCTGTGTATGCAGGCTGATACTCCTGCGGACACTCCCTACATGGACAGACAAGTATTAATCCCATCTACCCAACAAAGGGAGTGGAGTTTTGTGTGTATGACTGTTTTTTCCTGCCATTAAGGTAGCCATACTCCATCTTCGGGGAAGATGCATGTTACGTGTAACGTGTCATCCATACCAACGGCCAAACTGGCCTTCTCTTCCGAAAGTTGGTTATGGGATTTTATGTGTGTGCAAGATGTTATGCGTGGTTCACACACGGAACCTCGGTTTATAGTCTCATTCAAAGGACTGTACAGGAAATGGAGTCAGAGCTAATGTTAGCTCCAAGGGAAAAATCCCCCTGTACCAAAATGGCCTGACAGTGATTCAAACCCGCAACCCTTGGATTACGAGTCCGGTGCTCTACCAACTGAGCTATTCCGGCCGTGACTAGTATCCTATATGTGCATGGTTTCAAGCACAAAACACAAAAATTAGTATAGAGCAGTATGACAATGCACATACCTTCCATCATTTGTCTGTTTAATTCAATTTCGGCAAAACAGCAGCTTAACTTCTAATAACAAGCCAAAGTACTGAATGTATTCAATTTTCAAAATTGTGTACACAGACAAATAAGTAGACGCCAAACTGCCTTCCAAGTCACTAATCTTGCATACCAATTTGTCTTATTAACTGCCAAATCTTCCCTCAAAAGAGTGCAAAGCAAGTGTAGCCTACAAGCATTACTCATGAGATGTGTGAAAGGGACCAGCATTCCAATGCCACCAGACAAAGTCGTGTACACCAAAGCCTCAGAGCCTCCAGGAATCAAGGTGGCTTTCTGCAGGGACGACACCAGCTCTCCCACATGAAAGTTGGCCACAGTCTCCACCTGTTATGTCCCATTCACAACATCGTTATCAGCCATCAGTACAATTTTCCTTGGAAGTAAGAACTAGTGCAATGAAACCTCCCTTTATTTGACTTGCCTCTGGACAAAGACTTCCACCTTTTAAATTTAAAGACTAACACTTTTAAACTTTAAAGACCAAATTTGTAAGGATTTCTAATGACCTTCAACAACAGATTCAAAGAAGCTGAACAAAACCAGAAGCTGGGATGGGAACAGGATTAAAGGAAACAAGTGGGTCTGATAAATCTGAGGAGGTGAACACTTCTCAAAAACATGTCACATTACATACAAATGGAAGAATGCAATGAAGATGGAAGGGAACACTTCTCAAAAAGCGTCACATGACATACAAATGGAGGAATGTAATGGAGACTGGAATCACATGCTGAAAAGTGTTTAAGTGTGAAAACAAAAATAAATAGACCATTGATCACACACACATTCACCGGTTGAGTTACACATGAAATGACATAAAATCAGACATGAAACTGCTAATACTTCAGTTTTGCTGGGGATTACATTTGTACAAGTTTGCTTTTCTTTATAATTTACGACTCTTCACATCATCAGCTAAACTTTCCAGCAAGCATTCATTAATTCTACCTTAGAAAGATGCCAACATCCACATTGTCAAAACAAATGCTCATTTGAGATGGGAAAAAACTAGCACAAAAAACAACAATTCTGAACTGGTGTGATTGCCACACAAAAAAAAAAAAAAAAAAAAAAAAACAACAAAAAAAAAAAAAAAAAAAAAAAAAATCCATTTAAACGAGGAATGAGATCCAGCTATCCTGTTTGACGAGAAACCCTGCCACTGACCTTCTGTGATGCCCCACTGAGCACTCCTCTGTCCCAGAGAGCTTTGTTGCCAGTCGGATCCTTCCACATCATCAGACACTTCAGGAGGCAGTCTGATCTGCAATCAAGTCAATCCATACAACATCACAAACAGCGTACACCAATGATGGGAAAATTGCTGTGGAGAAATTCCAGCCTCAGCAGATATGATTGGGGAAAAAAAAAAGATAAGGAGACAGCCTTTATTATGAAACTGACACATGTGCACAGATGTACATATATGTCTCTTTATCACTATAAACACAGACTGTTTCCAAATTTATGAAAATGTTACACTATCAAAACCCCCTAAACAGTAACACTAATTGATGGATAGGTCCAAAAAGCATTCTTCGAAAACTGTTTAGTGTATAAAATCAACGGCTCTAATTCAAAACCCCCCACCCCCCCCCCCAACACACACTCCCCTCTCCCCTCCTGAAAATCAGTCCTCTTTTTCTTAATGAACGTGTATTGACTGTTTATGAACAACTCCCTGGTTTTTCCCCAACTCATAATGCAGCACCATCAAGAACAATAAAAGAATGAAAAGCCCCTTTACAGCTCTCAGTTCAAACAAGAATGAGTGAGAGAGGGGGGATGGAAGTGTCTACCTTTTAGAGCATGACGCAAGTGGCCGAAACTTGAAATTATAGCATAGATCGATTTATATTCTCCAAGTCAAAACCAGCATCTAAACTTGTAACAAGGCCAGTCAAGACCTACTCATAAGATCCCCCACAACTTTTCCCTGTAATAAGATACTGGTGTTATAGAACTGAAAAAAAAAAAAAAAAAAAACCGTCCTGCGAAGTACAGGATCAAGACAAGCAACACCTACCACACAAACGTTGCCAAACTTGTCAGCCCCAGCCACTGTGTTGAAGTCCAGCAAGGTGGAGCAGGTGATCCAGCGGGGGCTGGTGTCATCGGCAAACACAATCAGCTGATTTTCCTGCCTACGATAGCGCACAAAGTGGAAACTGTCCTGGATGTCCCCTACCACCACACGCTGTCCCATGGTGTGAATTGTCGTCACAAAGTTGGGAATGTGCTGAAATTTAAAAAAGAAAAAAAAAATTAGATGATCTCTTCCTTGTTTGCGATGTTGTCTAGAAGTGAAACTAAAATGTTTCTGAAAACTTGAATAAATACTCTCTTCCATTTTATTTCTTCTTTTTAAACCACAATTTTTTTTCTACAACATACCTATTAGAATGATAACATGATGTCGAGACTTTCCTTCTTGTTCCTGGCTTCTCCTAAGTTCACCATTTGTGAGATTTTTGTGGATTCAACCATTTTTCATCCTATCAGTTTAGTAGCCAAATTCTGACAATAGGGTTGATGTCTCAGCATGAAATCAGTATGCATGTGTTTTATTTTCATGTTATCTTCCTCCCTGGGATTTCATGGCCTGCTCTTCACAGATGTAATGGGAATCAACGTGCGTTGTGACAGACCCTTTTTGTCCAGTCCCAAATTGTGGGGACAGTTCTGAGGTGGCAAAAGTTTACCTTGTTTACCTAACAGCTACTCACACATGTTTTGTTGTCAGTTTGGTGAGCGAGGATTTCCTTTCAGTCTGTAGATTTGCCAGCCTGGAAACATCCCCACGGTGCCGAAGAGAGACTCCCAGCTTAGTTTTGGTGGTAATCAGGTATGTGTGACTAGTTAAATGGAAGGTAACGTTAGTACTAATGGAGTCGGTTTTTCCTAAAAGGTGTTATGAGATTGCCAGTTATAGTAAACGTCTTAAAATATTTGACTCTTTCCTTGATTGATCTTGTGACTGACAAGACTTGATGAGACAAAGGTGACTGTAGGAAGTTGTGGTTAGTGAATGTGCCAGTTGACAGGTGGACGAGAAAAATGGAGTGTGTGGATGGAAGAGACAATATGTACATTTATATGTGATTGGGAAAAGTGATCAAATAAAACCAATGTTTTATTTTTTTTTAAATTTATCTTTTCTCTAAAGTATTATAATGGTGTGAGTGCTGGTGAGCTCTGGAAGCGAGGAATGAAAATCATTGTGTATAAATTATTGGAAAATGTATTCTGATCCTGTTGTGGACATGTCTTGTGACGATAATGTGAAAAAATAAAAAAAAATTTTTCTCGATAAAAAGGGACAAATGGAAATCGTTCCTTCATCTGTAATAATTGTATTCTTGGTACATTGAAAAAGGGTTGTGTGAGGAAATCTTTGTTGTCTTCTTCAATGTAATCATTCATGGTGCTAATCGATGAAGTTTTCTATTGTTATACACACATTGTATTGAAACTTAGAAGCCTATCTTATGGGTATTTTTCCCCCAAATTCTAGTGAAATACATACGAGTGACTATAAGTGACAAGACAAGGACGATAAATATGTGTTGTAAGTTGTAGGCTAGGTAACCAATGTGGTTATACAGTTCCCCAGATGTCAGTGAGGGCCCCGAGTCCAGCCTGGCATGAACTGGTTGCCATCGGGTGTGGGGTGCAGCCCATGCCCTAGCCACCATCTCCATCTTGCTGATGTGGAAAGGTTGCCTGCCAAGTCAGTAGTGTATGTGTATTGAAAAGGGCCTCAGGGTTCTCTGTCATGACGACGTGGAGAAGCTGACCACCAGGTCGGTAGTCCGACATGATTTTCTTTTTGTGTGGGTACCCTGTGGGACACCACTTGGGCAGCTCTCTGCTTGCCGTGCAAGTACCCTGGTTGGTGCTATAGACTGTGACTTGGGCTTGGTGCAGCTAAGTGTGTGAACTGTGTCTGTTAGGACACTACTAATGGTGCTAGCGAGGAGGTCTGTGCCAGGAAAAATAATTGCAATGAGTTTTTTTTGTGAATGTTGTGTCGCTGAGAGCTGCGGTTCAAGTTCTCTGTGTTTCTTGCATGCCTTGGCTGATATTATGTATTGATTTTGTGCCTGTTGCTTTATATTAATGATTTATGGTGATATGTGTTTATAATGTCTTGATGTTTCAGGCAGCATATATATAAAAAAGAAACTTAATTTGTGTGTTGCCTGGCCGTCCATGTTCCTGTGGTGTGGGTGTGTGTTGGGAATAGTCGATACACGCATCCAAACTTTTGAAAAAGAGTCAGACAGTTATACACACACCATCTGTAACAAGCATGCAAAATTAATTCTTTCATGTGTTCACGCACCAGACCCCGGTTTGAAGACTACATCCAAAGGATGAGGAAAGGACTGGAGTCTGCACAGCTGTAAACTCCAAAGAGAAAATGTTCAAACAGGCTGCCTTGAGAGGGCACTGAACAAGAGTCTGATGCTGTACTCACTGGGCCAATCAGGCCCTAACTGCCTGTGAGCTCCCTCATGAATGAAGCTGAATGAAGCGGCATGCTTCATCTAAAATAGCTATCACTTCACTTGTCAAAGCAGACTTTCGCAGCAAAGTTTCAGTGCAAATGCAGGGCCATCTAAAACACTTGACGAAAAATCCTATTGTATGTGTAACAGCAGTGTCCAATAATGGTTATTCTGAATACAATGGGGAGGACTGCAAGCAGCTTACTACTTGTATCCAAAGTGACTCCAAGAAAGTTAAAGAGGGAACAGCATGATTTTAAGTTTAGCAAAATCTGAATGACCTGTTAAGACTAACCATTTGCACACTGTAGTCACCTTCAAATCTTAGACTTGAATAGATATGGGGAATTTGTATTATACTCCTGTTTGGCTAGTATACTTAACATGTCAGACCATAACATTAGAGTCTGACATGGTAAGTATACTTGCCAAACAGGGAGTATAATACAAACTCATTACCATATCAGACTCTAATGCTCTGGTCTGACATGGTAAAGTATATGATGCCAAATTCACATTTCAAAGCCGAGGTTACCAGTTTTACTACATATAAAACAGTGTTATAAAAAATCAAAAGGATAAGAAGTAACACAAATCAACAAATTTCACAAGCACCTAATCATACCTTGTTCTCACACTTCCGCAACAGTTTTTTCTTGCCCAGGTCATAAACCCTCAGAAATCGACCCACACCGATCAGAACACGCCCTTGAAATCCAGCAACGGCCCCAGGGACATCCTCGACAGGCGTTGTGTGTACATGCTCCAGTTTGCTTCCTCCTTCAGTGATTCTGTAGGTCTGCAGCAAGCCCCCACTCAGTGACCTTGGGGCCAATACAAGGTCACGGGACATGCCCACAATGATGTATTGCTCGTCTGGCTTGCTTGCAAACTTCACCAACGCAATGCTGAAACCACACAATATTACTGGTTCGTGACAGTACTTTTCAGAACAAAATGATGAAAAAAATTAATGACAAATTAACTTAACATCAATAGGGTTAGACCACTGAAAGTTGAAAAATAAGATACAACAGACATATCTCCCCTCTTTAACACAGAAACAAAAAAAAAACATAAAAAAAAGACACACACAACAGACAAAAAACCTCGGCCGACATCCCCTCCCTCCCCTTAGGACTCTGTATCCTCAAAAAGCACACACATAACCGCAAAGCCCAAAACTCAATGCTTAGAATCTTACACATGCCATTTACCTGTGAGCTGCTTCATTCTGTTCCAAGGGAATCTTCTGCAGTGTCTGGCCATTGATAGGGTTCAGGACACGGATGACCGATGCCCACTGGCCTGCCCCTGCTTTGGGGGCTCCATACACACTCTCTGGTCTGTCCTCATTCAGGAACTGTGCTGCCATTTCTGCTGCCAGTTCCTGTTCGTCTTCCTGGGCTGCTTCAATCATCTCCTGCATAGACAGGCAAAACACATTTACCAAAAAAAAAAAAATTCTTTTTGCCATTTCTCAACTTTGTTACATCAAAATTATTTCCTTTCTATGTATATGCAGAATGCAAAAAAGTAAGAGGAGACAGATTGCCAGAAAGAAAGGCAAGCTCAACTTGTGTCTGTGATATTCAATATATGAAGTACATCAAAAGGGCCAATACTACACTTCACCATTCTTCTTTCTATAATTCCATTTGTTGCCAGGTATTACAAACCCTTCAAGGACCTGCTTAGTTCTAATCTTTGGAAATGTGGAAAATCATCTTGAGATTAACTGAACCGTAAAGAAGAAAAAACTTATTTAACTTAACAGTGGTCATAAAAGGATTGCTAGTCTTATTTTGTTTGCTTCTTCTCTTCTGTTTCTGAATGCACTACAAGGTCTTTTTGCACAAAAATCTAATCTTCCTCTAATGGTGTAGTGGTAGGGAGGCTGGGAACAGAGTTTTAAAAAAGGAAAAAAATATAAGAAAAGAAATCAAATGACTGACCTCTGCCATTTGCTGTTTGCGCTGCTGTGTTGGTTTCATCAGTGTAAGCATTGTGATCAGTCTCTATGACAATGAGGTTTGAGGACTCCGGGTGTATGACGAAGCGACGAGGGGTGTACTGAAGAGGCCAGGACACTTGGTTGAAAACAGCCCCCACTTCTCCAGAGCCAAAATCCTGTCATCACATACACACGTGCTACCTCAAGTCACCAGAACCCCACCAATGTAAACACTGATATAATCTCTGATCACCTCAATCCTGTCATTATGAATAAAGGCGTTACTGTCAACGCCAGAAACTTTGTCATTACAAATACACTTACCTTCAGTCATATCACCATAATTAATGATGAGACCCATCTGGACAGGCATGAACAAAAAATGGGTGTTATCTCTTAAATCTGACAGGTGCAACAGTTTTAAATGAGTAAGTTGGAATTCAATTATAGGTATAACAATTACATGATTAAAGTAGAAGTTAAAAGAGTCAGTTAGAATTCAATTACAGGCACAACTATTACACGATTAAAACAGGCTTAACAATTAATTTGTCCACAATCTGTAAAGGTGTCATGAATTTATGATCTGCTTTACCACACAGTACAGAAATGTGATAAAAACTAACACAAAAAGAAAGAGCTCCACTTTGCTAGGGCATGAGATGACTCCAACCATTATCTCCTCATCTTGTAACATTTATGAGCCAAGAGCCTTAATTTCTATACTGACTACTTCTGCACAATGTGGACTGTGTGGTCAGATCTGGTGCCAAGTTTTCAGCAACATGGTTCTCAGGCTTATATGAGATCATCATTCCACACACACACCACTCTTCACCCTCAAACTATACAATTACCAGTCACCTTGCTTTTACAGCAAATCTTTTCAATAAAACTGTAATGAACATCACTGCGTGTAAACAGAGCCTTTGCCTTTTTTCTTCTTCTTTTTTCTTTATAAATAAATGAATATTCCCTTCTCTTGTAGCCTAAAACAATTTGTTCTTCTTTAAACTGAACTACTCCCCCCCCCCCCCCCCCCTTTTTTTTTTTTTTTTTTTTTTTTTGAACACTTGCAAACAAAATTAATTTTCACCACAGTGTTCTTACCTCAGAGTGTTGGTGGAGATGGCAACGATACCTTCTGGACACTGTTCAGAAGCAAAGCCAGAGGCATACTCCAGAGTTTCATAAGAGAGGGGTGTGAGATGGAAGCGAGACTGGTAGGTGTAGCTGAGCCAGGTACGGCTCGACATGGCCAACACCTGTACATAGACACACAAGTCCATGAAGTAACAAAAGCCATCTGTTTTTAAAAAAAAACATGATGTTTATTCATTTTATACTCAAACGTTTATACATACATACATATATATATATATCATATATGGACAGAAAGCGAGAGAGAGGGAGAGAGAGAAAAAAAAGAGAGAAAGAGAGAGGGACAGAGACACAGGGAGAAAAAAAAAGAGTTGCATTTCAAACTGAAACGTAAAAATAAAAACCCCAAAGATCACATGCTATATCAGTGACTTGAGGGGTTCCTGTAAATTTTGCGTTTGCACTCTTCAGCCTCCACTGTGATTTACAGTGTATGTCTTAAACGCCTCTCCAACATCACACACTTTCTTGTTTAAAGCACTTCAAGGCGTTACAGATTGCTACAGAAATACCATGTTATTATACCTTCCTAAAATCATTGTGAAAAAATTATTATACTTCCTAAAATCATTGTGTGAAAAAATGCAGGCAACACACTACACAGCTGTTTTCAATTAAGCTTTCGGTGACCTGAAAGACATGAGCTCTAATAAAGTTTTTGATGACCTGAAATATACGCAGTCTATCAAATTTGCCTTTAATAGACTGCTCTTCCCACTTAGGCAAGGTGCTTTGGTGGGTGGTACTTTATGTACTGAACAACACTGTGTGCTTTAATGACAAATAGCCATGCAACTCTCTTCAAATTCAATGAAACAAAAAGAGGAAATGCTTTCCAATGCAGACAGTACAAATGAAGACTGTGATTCTGAAGATATCAAACTGACAGACACTGATGCAGATGAGATTATGTTCGATCCAGTTCTATAATGATTTCCATGAATCTGACGAAGAAGAGAGAGGATCAAAAGTATTTACGTTCCCAGTTCTTGACCTGTTGGTTGTAATTTCATTACTTTCATCTAGATGAATTTGAAATTTGTGCTCTTCTTGCTCTCTTTGGTCTTCTATATTGAACAGGCGTATCACTGTAAGGACTACAAAAAATCATGTGTGTTTTTTTTTCAGTCTCCTCCCAAATCTATTCATCACTTAGTAAATAAACAGCACAGGCAGGCTAAAATCAAATGATTCAACTTTCCAGTTTCCCTCATGAAAAGAACTCTTGCCTCTTCTTCTATGGCACCCCCTTTTGCATTATAGCCCATGCCTAACCAACATTAGAATATGAATAAATGTTTCCCTATAATTATCTACTGAAAAAGGTGACAGTACAATAAACATTAAAATATCAATAAACGTATCTACTAAAAAAGGTGACAGCACAATAAACTGAGCTGTACTGTCAATTTGACAGACGTGTGAGAAGAGAGAGAGAGAGAGAGGAGGAAACAGAAAGAAAGAGGGAATGGTGAAGGGAAGGGTGGAAACAGCTGGATGGGAGTTTTTCAGTGTCTGCAACACTTACAGCTTCAGAGCCTTGCATGGAAATGCGGAACAGTTTGACAGGCCGAGAACCCAGGTAACGTGTGCGCGTGTCAGAGAGATCCCCAGTCACCGTATCCAACACGGTTCTCAGCAACACGCCGTTCTGAAGACATCAACAGTCTCTGTTAAACATTTGCCATCCAAATTTGCCTTGCTAGTCAAGTACAGTTGTCCAAATCTGTTTCAAGATAAAATCTCATCTTTGTCTATCCTCTGTCACAAGATCATGAGCTAATCAGGTATGCACTGCTGTGCAACTGGTAACACTTCAAGCAACCAAAAACACATTGTTTATAAAATGAAGATGTGTACCTGTAACAAAATAAGCAAACGATACTCAATACCCACACCATCTAGTCCCAGTGCACCATCACCTGCCACCACACTTTCTTTGTCACTGCAATCCAATGTTGAGGTACAGTCCTCCCTGTGATCCTGCCTCTCCTGTGTCCTCTTTAGCCTCTGTGCCCCCCATCTCAATGATGCACAGCGACTCTGACGACGCTGGCAATGCCTGCATGCTGAGGGGAGACACAGGCAGTCCTGCACAGCCACACATACATGTCCACTTTCACTTCAACAGTTTTTATTCAGATGATCTCGAGGTTGCACCAACATTTTAACATTTGAAAAAGTGAAGATAAACCCTGACAAAATGTTAGGTTCCGAAATCTGAAATTTTCTAAGAGAGAGAAAAAAAAAAGTAAAAACAACATTTTACCTTCAATAAAAACATCATCATCATCACACTGAACCCTTCTGTCACAGATACTTACTCTCTGCACGAGTCCACATGTGTGTGTTTGAGCACATGTACATACACCATTCAAATAATATTTCAAAGTAGAATGAAGACGGGGACTCTTTCTCTGTTTGACAAATATACATCTCATGTCATACTGGAGCACTACTGGTTTGCTCTACTGCCTAAATTTCATAGTTGCTAACTTGGTACAAAGTTACTTGTAGCTACTTGCCCACCTGCAAGCCGATCAACGCTATTCTCTACCAGAAAACCGAACTAGCTCCTATCCCCACCTTCATCTGGCCCAATGAGCCCATGAGAACAAAAGCAATGATAGTGGGTACTGCTGGTGGATCTAAGTGTTTGACATGGTAAGCACATTGGCCAAACAGGGTGCTGGAGAACAAAGATCCTGTATCGGGAAAACAACAACAAATGAAAAAAGATTTTGAACAGTTTGACACACCTGCTGACTAATGATTAAGAGCTACATTCCCAGTAAACAACTCCCGAGTGCAATATTCTTTTACACAGGGCAAAAGTAAAAGATTACAGGGTTCCACTTTCTCATAGGAAAAACATTCAAGGGTTATTCAAGGTTTCTCAAGGGGATATTTCAATTTCAAGAGGCAAGTTTTTGTCCGAAAACGACTTTAAGAGGATTTCAAGGGATGATAGGGATATCTGCAGTTTTCAAGGGCCTTTTTGACCCAGTAGAAATTTATAGGTTTTCAAGGGGCGTACAAACCCTGTGTAACTGAAATATACAGATCTTACATTGGGATCCAAGGAGATGATCCTGACAGTGTCATCAGCCAGGCCCACAGCCAAGAAACGACACCTCTGCTCCCCTGCTGGTACTCGTCCAAGAGCCATGCACACCACATCCGAAGACATCTCTTTCCGTTCAGTGTACTCGTTCAGCTGGCCTGTCTGTAAGCACCACCAAAGTCTGTTGCTGTTGTTTTTTTTTTTTTTTTTTTTTTTTTTTTTTTAAATTAACAGGATTTGAATTTTAACTACAGAAAAGTTCAGCCATGTTGATAATCAAAAGAAGGCCCTTAGAACTGGGGTAGGGAATCAAAACACTTTCTTTTTCCTTTTAAAAATCAACCACCCATGCATGACTGTATGTTACTTTCATCAGCATACTGTAAATCATTACTTTCTTTTGTACAGCAGAGAGCCAGGATCACTTCACATACACACAGTTTGAATCTTTAAACCACCTCTAGTCTTTGACAATCTTGAGCTCAAATAACCAAAAATGTTGTGGAAATTCTAATGGCTACAGCTGTGATAATAATCAATGAGGGTATCTTTTGTATTAATTCTGGTTCAAAACTGGACTATGTATGCACTCAAATTTATTCATTGTGGTTTTCACTAACAGTTGAACATGAATCTGGATTCTGTGAATAAATAACCTTTAGTGTAATCTTGAGCGTTTTATTAATTAAATCTTGACATCAGCTCCTCTTTTCTTGTCTACTTCTGTCTCATCCTCTAGTCGGAGTATATGGGTGCGTGCATGCATGCGTGCATGTGTGTGACCCTCTGAAAATCTGGAACTATGGCTTAAGTGACAAGTCTGACCCTCTACTTTCAAGGCATAATCAATGAATACAGAAAAAACAAGATACTCACAGGATCCATTTCAAAATAGACAAGTTCTCCCCCTGTGAGGGCAATGACCACCTGCCGCTGGTTGACTGCACATTTTGTAATGTTTTTCTTTCCTGGTGTCCGCCATTCATTGACACGCTTGTCAGCTCGAATGTGTCGAATACCGTCTGGATAGATCTGTCATCACATTGCAGACAGAACATCAGTACTGACCAAATAATCAATATTTCCATTACAGATTTCACAATACAACATCGACATACTGACTTCTTTGATGGCAAAGTAACGTATAACCATGTTTTACAAAAGTGAAGAAAAAAAAAAAGCTACTGGATTGGGATTTATCAACATAAATGTTTATCAATACCCTGGAAAGAAACCTGCTCATAACATTTTATAATCACTTTTCCTTTGGTAATGAATAGAACTCTACTACAAGAAAGATTTTGTAATACCTAGGGCCCCAGATTCATTTTAGTGACTATGAGGACAAAATGCTTTTTGGAGCTGGACAAAACTACCTGTGCCAGGTGATGCCACCTTTTGTTTCTCACTTTCAATCTTTCAACCATGAAGAGATTCTGAAGAAATCACTTCTTGAGGTCTTGTCACAAGAGCAGCATACAATCAACTCCAGAGTTCAACTCACCTGAACCAAAGCATCGTCTCCAAGCTGGGAACAGGAGATGGTGGGTGTGGTTCCCAAGAAGCCGGAGTCTGTCACTTCCTCCACAGTCTCTCCAATGGAAAGAACCAGGGTGGCGTTGACGAAAGACACAATGATGTAGGCATCATATTCATCTGCTGCAACACAAAGTCACAGCCATTTTCTTTAATCTTCTGAGTGGGAATCTTGCATTCCAACTGCTTCGTATCTGGTAATAAGGCAGCAGCAGCACAGCTGCCAATCTTCTGTGGCCAAAAATTATGCGAACACGCATCAAGAGCTGCTAATACTACCTTTGTAGGATCAAGGGGTAGATCTAACAAAAACATTGTGTGACCCTCAGGAAGTGTTGGTCTTAATATGGGTAAATTCTTTTTCTCCTCACTCAGTAGTGAAGTGGAATGCTCTCACTGAAGGGGCAGAATCTGCATCCTCTGTGTGATTCTTTCCTACATCTACACCCCCTCCGCCACCGATTGTTTCCCCTTATTTGGTAGAATGCAGCACTTTGTGGGGGCTGTGCGTGGCTCTAGGCTGTGTCTGGGGCTGTGCTAAGGCTCCAATCATACGGGGCGCGAAAAGTATACAGCCTGCCACCAGCTCCACATGTAGCGGTGCTTTCTCCTTTAGTAAGCTGTCTGTTTAGATTTTGTTTGTTATTCACTTTTTTTTTTTGCTCATGTGTTTTGTTTTGTCTCATATTTCACCACCTCCTGTGTGAAGTAATCTTTGACATGCTAAAGGTGTTCACCATAAGGAGGAAGAAGAAGAATGCCTTTGATACCAACAGTATCAGCTCCCTCACTGAAAAAGGTGGTGCTTCACAACATACTTCTACTTTTACCCAAGCTAAAAACAAGAACTTAAAGAGATGAAGGAATACTTCTGAAAACCTCAGAACATAGTATCTGCAGAAATCTTGAGGTTAGGTCGGGGAAAGATTGGTAGTGGTGTAATGTATGTGTGTGGCATGGTGTGTGTGTGTGCATGTGCATGTCCATATGTGTGTGTATGTGTGCATGTATGTGTACGTGCATGCACGCACATGTGCATGAGAGTGCGTGTATGTGTGCTAACATGGTTAATGGTTTGTATGGGTGTGCGTGTAAGCATGTCTCAGACCTATTTAGCCTAAAATTGCTATACTTTTCAACAAAAATAAGTATTTTCTGCAAAGACTGTTACAGATCATCCAAATTTTTATAAAGTATGAGGGAATGGGGTGGAAGGGGGTGGGCACACATCTTGAATGTTTTGACTTCCACATTTTTGTAAAAAGTGTGGTGGTAGGTAGTGGGATGGAGCAGATTGAGGGGGTAGTTCATTTTCACATGCCATTACCCATGATCACCTATACACCAGAGGGTTGTGTGATAACTGATCTTGTAACAACTACAGGAAAAACAGGTTCTTCCAATGAGGGTCACTTTCAAACTTGATTCATCAGAACACTCTGGCACAAATTCATGCCCTTCCGCCAACCCTAACCCCCCCCCCTCAAATTCCATCACCTGTAGTCGGCGCTATTGTTCGTACATATTGGCACGTTGTAGAAGAAACAGAAAAAGGTACACACTTCCATGCGCAAAAGATAGCAAAGGTTGTCACACAATGGTAAAACACCATATTGGTACACCTAGACAATACGATGGTTGTACATGGCAACTGCCATTGCTGATCAAGAACCTCAGACTCTAGAATTTCTTTTTTTTTTTTTTCAAATGGTTGTACATGTCGTATTTTCACCATACATGAGTACAAAAGACAGCGAAATCATATGGGCAAACAAGTCTGGTGTGTGTGTAAGAACTTGATCACAGCGTGGGAAAGGTAAATAGAACAGATGTAAAAGAAGAAAGAGATGGCAGGAGATTGGGGGGTTGGGGTGGGGGTGGGGGGCGGCTGAGAGTGACAGTAAGATTTGTTGGCAATTCTGCACAGCTAAGTGAACACCAAGTCTTTCACATCTATCAGTGTTTACACTGGTGCCACAAGCCAGGACAATTTAAACAACTGACTGAAGCACAGGTTTTTGTGGGGGGAAAAAAGCCCTCATTTAGAACTGCGGCTATTGTTTGTAAGTTTTTCCCCACAAGATACAAATATAAATAATAACCAGGTTCAGCGCAATGTAAAGAAAGTACAAAAAGAAAAATAACTGCCCTGACAGCTTTGCTATCTAAAGACAACAAGACCACGTTTTCATCGTCTTCTGCAGGTATGATCTGAAAACAAATCTGAACTTAACATACGCACACACATTCTTACATTTGATAACATTAATTAATTCAGTTGCGAAGTGAGGCGACTGCAGGCGGGAATCTAAACAAATCTCAAATGCAACTAACAGCGAGCCGCCAAGAAAACGCAGACAGACGAATCACAAGACAAAACATGACGTGTTTCGACCTCTTAGGTCTTCTTCAGGGAAGACACAAAACACTCTGGACAACAAAAATGAACAATGAAGATAAGTCACTGTTCACTTTTGTTACCCTGAGTATTTTTTGTCTTGCCTGAAGAAGACCTGAGAGGTTGAAACGCGTCACCTTTTGTCTTGTGATTCGTTTGTCTGTGTTTTCTTGGTGGTTCGCTATTAGTTACATTTGAGATTAATTTATCTGTCTAACAGTCAGAAATACATATGCCTTGAAGCTGTAACTGAACAAGTTGGAAATTCTATAGCGATGAACTAAAAATGCCAGACGAAAAGCCTAGGTAACAAGTTCATAATGCCTGAAAATGCAAATAAAAAATTCGATATGTACGCAACTGGCATCAATTCGTTCAAACTGCCTGTGTTAACTCATCTACAAACCTAGCAACTCCTGCTTCAAGGCCTACAAAATAGTTTACTGTTATCCTTCAATATGTTTGATATTCATTTTATCCACATATCTCTGCCACGGTGATGCCTCGCTTACTGAAAACGAGTCTAGCGATACCAGCTTGACAAATACACTGTCACAAGTTATGATGATTTCACCTGCCATTACACTGCAAAGGCTTCTTCAAGGTACTAGTCACCTGAAAAAAAGATTCTAACACAAATCGCTTTCAATTTTGATTCATCAGTATACTTTTGTACCAACTCATGTTCCTTCACCACTTTTTTCCCCCAATGTTTGAGGGCATGCTGTGGAAAAAGCAGATACAGCCTGAGCACGGCTGTTCAGAGCAAGCTACTAGTTTTGAGAGGCAGGGGAGTTTACAGCTCGCCCGCAGCTGCAGAGGCCTAAGCCGTGAATGCAGGTCAGGGAAAGGGGCGTTTTCTGCAGGCTGCTCCCCACCAGCCAGCTAACCGTGCTGTACTCGGCGAACTGAATGTCATCTGTGTAAAGCAGGTCTGGCAACAATGTGTTCCGGCACTGCTGAGCCGCCATTACAAGTGGGGCTGTTAGTTTAATAATTAGTGGTTGTCATGAAAAATGTAATATATCTGTGCTCTTGAGATACTGACTGAATAGGCGAATTCCCGACAATTCTTTTAATACTAAACTCGACTAGGTTTATTTTCCTGTAGATAATGTAAGATATGCATGAAAGCTTGTACACAAGTGATCAGGCGATATTCAAACAATGACAACACACACAATTGTGCGAAAATGATGTCATCACTTTCTGGGAATTTAATTTTCCCTAATTAACTAGTACACAAGTTTGATACATGCCTCTGCTTGGACTACAGCAACAAAAACGTTGGATCAGAAATGTGTAAGCCTTGTTTGTTCGTCCCTTTCACTAAGTGTCTCGCACGTGACGGAAAAAGAAAGCTGTGTGAGGCAATTTTAGTGCATGCAAGTCAGCAAGAGTTGTTGCTCCTTGGTCAAAGCCCCTTAGGTTTAATCCTTGCACATGAAATTACAGTTCAAGAATTCTGTCTCTAGAACATTTACTTTTGGACACAGTTCTTTAACTCATCGCAAACAATGTGTGTCCACACAAAACATGGAGAAACCGTTTAGGTAAACAGCTCTTACTGACATACATGTGGTATGAGGCACTTGTACATCATTTGTATTCAACCTAATTTCATTATCAATGAGACAACTGCCTCTTCATTCACCTATACACTTAAAAAAAAAAAAAGAGAGAGAAAGACCACAGGTATACATTTTAATGCAAAAAAAAAAAAAAAAAAAAAAAGAGTCAAGAAGAAAGAAGGCAGTAGTAGGCTGTTGTTGATTCTAAAGTCCATGGACCAAATCAAGGGCTCACCTCAGGTGATGACAGCTCCAACTTCAATCTGCAACAGAAAGCAGGCATGGTGTGGGGGCGAGGAAGGTCCACATTTCACCCAGCCTGGCATTAGTATACCTTCAACAACAGCCATGCCACTACCAACAGCTCCACGGATATACCTATTCGATTATCTTCAGGCTCTGCTAGACTTTGCCAAATAATTTTGATTTTTTTTCCCCCCATCTCCTCTCATTTGGACGCAATATATAAGTAAAAGGCAGAATGTAAAATTTGACAAAAGGCAATTTCAAGGAGGGCTGAAACTGTGCTGGACAAATGGAATGAAATAGGAAAGAAAACAAGATGACCATGTTACTTTAAACACTCATTTAAAACCGTTTTATTGCCCCTCATCTTCTTCTCATTCCATCTACAAAAAAAAAGTAAAGTGAAGGGAAATCATCACATATCAATCTGGCAGAACCCATCAGATTTTAAAGAACACACCTAAAATTTCTATCAAAACAGCTATCAAACTTATCGTCATAAATGAACCTTGTTCCTGTGAAAACATACACACATAAAGCTTACATACTTATCCGTTTAAATCAACACATTTCTGCGCACGGACCCATTTCTAGTATCCCTGTCTTGCGCAAGATCAGCATCTTTAAAAGCACAAATATTTCTGTGGGATTTACAATCCACTCTATGAATGGTTTGCCATTTGAGATGTTATGCACTCTGAAGGTCAATATCCTTACTGAATACCTGATACAGAAAACCCATCTGACCCTATAGTGTGTGCGTTGTTGTTTTTAATGAACTGCACTGTGTATACTCAATGACATCCAGCCACTGCAATTTCTAAAAATGAAAGCATTTTATAAATCACAATTGACAAAAATCCCTACATCTTGTTATTGAGATGTCAACTCAACCCAAGAAAAATTTGTGTGCAGGCTGTACATTTCACGATGGATTTCTTTTGCATGAATAAACTTACACAATAAAGGTACTTTTTGGTAGATAACATTCAAAACCTAAGAAGACAACAAAAAATGGTAAAAAAAGATTCAAAATTCACAAAATAGTCAAAAAAGATTTGGAGTTCAAAGTTGCTCTACTACGAGCTCACATCCGTCACTGTTTGATGTGTGGATGGATATATCCACACACACAGAGTACCCACACTCTCTTATTTTCTTTTTCAGCCCCCCCCACCCCACCCCCACCCCCTCAAATGCAATGTAGACCTCCTCACAGAAAGTGTGATGTTCAACTGATCAGTTTATGGTCAGGAACAGTACACAGGGTCATAAGAATATTTTCATTCCCAGCACCTCTTATCGCTGTAAACAATTTTAGTTAGCTTTTTCTTTAACAACAACAAAATTCTATACAGAAGCATGTTATTTCCACTAAGAAGTAAATTTCCAAAGGCTATTCAGTATGCCAGTGTCAATGTCAACACCAGACAAAAGAACAGGAAGCAAACTAGAGAAAACTTGTGTCCATAAACCTCCGAACAGCCATGTAAAGAGGGTATGCACAGAACAAGACACCAACAGAAACTTGCAACAACAACTGAAAAAGATGCTTGGGACATATTACCTTCAATGTGTCTCTTCACTGTCCACACAGCATTGGGGTTACCGGGCAGCTCTGACACAGCCATCTCTGACACCTGGCACATACACAAGCCTTCACATGGATCATTCACAACGTTTACTTGTACTTTTATGAGCACCTTTTTTTTTTTCTTCTTCAGTTTAAATTAATACGACTGTGTAGTGAAACATATACAAACTATCTTGAGACTACTCAGAGGATTTGAAATAGGGAAAAAAAAAAAAAAAAACGGAACAAAAATAATTAACATTTCAGTAATAGACCGTCTTCAGGACTGATAACATAAATGACAAACAAATACATTGACTGAAGACCGGCAGTCAAAAATCATCTCTTTGTGTAATAAAACACAAAATTAAGCAGGAAAAAAAAAATCCAATTCGGTGGCAATTACTAGTGAGTTTGAACATGAAACAAAACTGTATAGATATGTATGTTGCAAACTAACTTCATGAGCAGCACTCCGTCAATTCCTTTTTCATTGTCTTCGTAATTCTCAATGGAGGTTGCTGTCCAGCAACAGACTTGTAAGAGACAGAGAACAATCAATGCTAAGGAAAAAAAAAAAAGAAAGACAAAGACAGAATCACACTGTACTCATACCTTAGCAATCAGGTCTGATAAAAATATTACAAAGACAATCATGGAGATGTAAACAGGGAAAAAAAAAAAAACCCAACAAAAACTACATTCAGGAGTGATTCATGTATCTGATCAAGACAGATCAGTCATTTACGTCTTTTTTTTTCTAAAATGCCACCAAACCCTTTTGAAACCATGCTACCAACTGACCTCTAAACCATGGCGTAAAACTCGGAGAGTGGAGCGAGGTCCCCGACCACAGAGAGTGTATATCTGGGGTGTGTCTTCATTCACAAGATCAGCAATCTGCAACAGAGAACATTTACATAACTATATCCAACAACATTTTTGACCATATATGCATTTCCCTTTACAGGTCTTCGCATCCAACTCATGCAAGTCAAGCTCCACAAACTATAAAAATCATCTACATCAAGCCGGAATCTGTGAATGTAAGCCACATCACATCATCATCATGAAAATAAAACACAATCAATCTTCCACTTTTGCTCGTTACCAGCACAAAGCCAAGGGATTGTGGATCAGTGTACATTCAGTTTTAATCACAATCTGTCAGGTGAAACACGGAAAGCATCATTTCCACAATCCCTTTATTCTTGACATAACCTTCCTAATTATCAAACATTTGAATTTGTACAAAAAAACAGCTTTGTCAAAATAAGATTATAATACATTCTGAACTGCACAATATCTATCATTGTCAAATCCTACCAATAGTGAGACAAAGGAAAAAGACACACAGAAGATTGGCAGGAAACATAATAATCTCAAATCAGGCCACCATTGAAGCAATAGTACATCAATACATTTTGTAACCTGATATGACCTAAATTTAACGCGCTTCCTCTTCGTTTGTTGTTCGGTGTTTTCTTTTTTTGCTAAAACAAAATCTTTCAGTTGATTTTATTCTAAAACTGTAATTCAGAATATCCTGTCTTCAGTAAATTACCACAAATATTTATCCTCACAGTGTTATACACCACAAAACAGAGGAATGAAAACACACACACACACACACTGTGGATCAGAAAAGGTTTCATTCTAATCACCATATATCAGGTGAAACACGGAAAGCATCATGTCCACAGTTCTGAAACTTTGGCATCCTACAAATTTTGACATTTAAAAATGCATTTCAACAACCTATGTATGTTATTCCATGAATGAATGTGTGCGCTATCGACCGAATATTTACTCCCCTATCTGATTCTGGATATCAAAAAGACAGGTAAGAGTCAAAGCTGGTTGCTGGGGCAGGGGGACAGGCTGGAAAGTACTGCAGAGATTCCAAAGTATTCCTGTCCACTGGGCAGTTTGTCACCATCACTGGATAACATTTTACCAAACTGTTTATGAAGGGTATGAGAGAGTCTACAATTAAACAAATCATAATATACAAACAACATTAATAAAAATTCATGCCTATCACCATTACTTTCATATAACTGATGCTTTTTTTTTTTTTATTTCATGGAGGAATGCAAATGCTTTAAACTAAAGCACAATGGGCATAACATTTATTCACTGTTTTGATCCCAAACATCAAAACCGCAGAGAAAAGACTGTAGACCAGAACATGTTTCACTGTAATCAAAACATGTCAAGGGAAACACCAAAAGTACATGTACCATATATTCATAGTTCTATAAACTTGGTGCCCCAGGCAAGTGGACGTTAACAATACTTCATAAGATGTGAGAGTTTCTGTCCACAGATTTACCGAACTTCAGATACATAAGCAACATTTTATATCATTTCCACACAAAACTCCACATCAACTTTTTTCTCTGTTACTTCACCAATTTCTTTTTCCTGTTACAAGCTCCAGCCTTTTATGGTAGCTGTGTGCTGACATCATGTAATTAGAACAGAACCATCCCAATAAACAATCAAAAAAGCAATGTCTTTCAACTATTTAGAACATTTTTTTGCCTAGAACATTTTTTGCCAATCTATATGCAACTGACATCTCCATCTAAACAATGACTCAAGTTTTGACAAGGAGAATGCAACTGAAGCAGTCAGAAGACTTCGCTCATTTCTCAATCAGGAGGACACAACTGTGGATCAGTGCATGATTTGTTCTAATCACTTATCAGGTCAAAGACAAAAAACCATCATTTCCATAATTCATTAATGCTTGAATGATCATGACTTCATCAAATGATTAAAACTGTACAAACAATTTTTTGTTTAAAACAAAGACTGTTGTTTGTCCTGAGCTGCATATTACTGATACAATTATGACCACAGGTACACTAATTTCGAACCGCGACAAATCATGGAAGCAAGAAAAGCAGATTGCCAAAGGAGAAAAAAAAATTGCACATCATATTTTCACAGAAATGAAAACTTATTTACACATTTTTTAACTGATGTACAACACTTTGCATCAGAAAATATTTTAATGTAATCAAAGTATCATGTGAAACATGGAAAGGACCGTGTCAACAGTACCCTCTAAAAACTTGCAGTATGATTTAAAGAATAAACAAGAACATCCAATCCATTTCTAGTTAAAGCAAACACAAATGTGGATCAGTTATGACTTGCTGTAATCACAATTTTTCAGGTGAAACATGGAAAGCATCATTTCCACAATATCTTTCCATTTTTGGGGGTTTTTTTTTGCTACAACTTCATCACACTTCTCTGCATTTATAGGTACTACATTGATTAATTAAAAAAAAAAAAAAACATGCACACCAAAAAACAATCACTGCCAACAGCCTCAATTTACATCAACTCCAATAAAGAGGATTTTCTGTTCTGAATTTCTCAGTATAGCACAAAGAAATGGTAAAGAGAACAGACATATGGGAACGGGAAAGGGGACAGGATGTGAATAGCAAGTGAACAAGCAAGAACAGGGTTCCTATTGACTCCCAACAACAAAATGGACACAGTTTTCAAGGATTTTTGTTAAAATTCAATGCTACACTGCATAGCTAAAAACTGACATTACAAATTATCTCCCTTGGTTATATAGTAGGCGACAATCCAGGATTATGATAATGTTGTAAAAATTTGTTTAAAAAAATTTTTCATCAGCCTGAACACAGAAAAATCAAACTGCCATTCTGAGCCAATGGCTTAACTTCCAAAGGTTTTCAAGGCAGTTTGGTAAACAGAACCATAGTGTACTGATTTTTCAAGGCCTTGAAATTTGCTCTCAAAATTCAAGGAGTTTCAAGGAGGTACGAACCCTGAAGGGTGAGTAAGAAACAGTGTGTTCCAATTCATTTTGACAGGCTAGCCACCAAAGAGAAAAACAATAAATAAAGAAAAAGTGACAAGGTGAAGCGAATTAAATTCAGATGGCTTGTAACCCAGGTAACGAGAGAGAGAGAGAGAGAGAGAGAGAGAGAGAGAGAGAATGGGAAGCAGGATAGACTTTTTAACATCAGATAACTTCTCTAGAAATGGTGTGCTCCAATTCTAAACATTAAAAAAGCAAAAAAGTGAAAAGTAACGATTCATGGATCAGAAATTGTTTCACTGTAATCACAATGAATCAGGTGAAACACGGAAAACATCACGTCCACAAACTTGAGATATGTCTTCTCTGTACAACAGTCTACCAGGTTCCATTTCCTTCTGCTACCCAGCTGACAAAATTTCACCGTTAAAAGTGCGAGTTTATTATGTCAGTTGTTTGCCATGCTATACAGCTTAGTGTACTATTGAAACACAACCATTATGAACTAAAGCACATTTCAGCAAGCAATCAGGGTAATCAAAAAAAACCAAGCACTCTCTTTACCTGTGTAGTAAGTATGGGAGACAGACTGTCCATCTCATCAACCAGGGCAAGGTTTTTGAGAGAGCGGGGAGCAAACAGGAAGGTATCTCCCTCTTCAATGGGAGTGGCAGAACTGAAAGTCACCTCATCGTCATCTTCTCCCAGTTGTACAATCTGGTACAAGTAACTGGAACACACAATGGAATCTTTTTACACTTATATTCAAACATCAGACTGAAAGTATCTGATTAATGTTAATACACAACAGCCAACCTTTCACTCTTTCTTGTTCAAGAACCTGGTCTACTCTTCTGACAAAATATGAACTTTCCTGAAAGAAACAAAAATTTCACCAAAATCAAGCATCAGCACAATGGTTCATCTAGAACTACCAAATGATCTGATCCCGAAAAATCGTTTCCACTTCATTGGATATCTGGCTCATCTTTCGATTCTTCACTGGGCATGTTAATGGCTGACAGTTCAATTACTTCACCATTTGCTCTGCAACAGGGGTAATTCTAGTCTGTAGCATGAGTTTGAAAACTGAAATGAAAACCTGAATGTCTAATTCCAGACACACAGAAATGGAAATGGGCAGACTGTAGAGCCAAATTCTATATATAACACAATTTGTACAACAGTGATATGTATTTATGTAGTTTTGTTTGTTTTCTCTTGTCTACTAACTGAACTGGGAGTCTTGGTATACATACACAAACACGTGCACAAACACAGATACTGATGAATTCCTTGTGCATACGTGAATAGCATAACTTCAGAATCAGCGTGTCCATCAGACACGAACATGTCTACTAAATAATACACTTCATTACATTTTCTCTCACATATTCCAAACTTGGTAAAATCTCTGGATATCATGAATAAAATGTAAACTTGAAGGAAAATCAAAAAGGACATTTGTTTTTGAAGACATTACCTAATTTTCGAAGAAGAGAAGAAGAAAAGAAAGAAGAAGAAGAGAAAGAAAGAGAGAGAGAGAGAGAGAGAGAGAGAGAGAGAGAGAGAGAGAGAGAGAGAGAGAGAGAGAGAGAGAGAGTAAATACGTAATAAAAACACCCACTCAACACACATCATACACTGATCAGTATCGATGTCATCCACATAATCAACTGATGCTTTATTCCATCTTCTACTTCTCTACCCCTAACTCTCAAAAAAAGATGTCACAGATACTGACTGATTTCCAAACTCGGCAGCAATGAAGAGGAATCCAGACTTCAGCACGCACATACTGGAGGCCACAGGCACAGTGTCAAAATATTTCAGACGAATTTCAGTCACCTGTTAAAACACACAAAAGTGCTCGAAGGCCTGAAACACATACTTACACACTTGACAAAAAAATCATCATATACCCCAGGAGTTCCAGAACCTTTCCTTAAAATTTTGCAGTACAAATACAATGCAACAAATACTACTCCATGAAATAGCTATGCATTATGAAAAGGACTGAAAGAGATAGAGCATTTATGTAGCGCTCATCACATTGGAAATAACTACACTTCAACCAATGATTATCAGGTACTAAACAAGTATCAAAATCAAAGTTCAAGCAATACTTATAACACTGAAAAACGAAACATAGCCACACTTCAAGGCAATATTCATCAGATTAGAAATAATCAAAATCAAGCTTCAATGCATCAAATCACGCTACAGACAATTATTTCATGTATGCACACCCTTTCCCTCATATGAGAACCCACAAAACTGAAAGGGATCACTTTTTTATATGACAAAATTCCTAGTCTCTCAATGTTTTGTGTGGCACATATGACTATATCATATATACAAGCATTACTCAGCTATTAGCTACTGCGGATAGGCGACAGAAAACTGAAACAATCACACACTTATACAAACTACATAGAGACTCACAATATCTTCATCTGTTTCCAGCGTAACTTTGAAGATGTCTCCCTGCTCTGTTTGCACCAGGAAGAAAAACATGGACTGCACAACAAAATCAAATTAAACTGTCATTCAGCCAATCTCCAAGGCATTCTTCAGTTTCTCTATAAATAATTCATATGCTTCTCCTATCCCCCAATCAAATAAAGAGGAACTCATTACGTGTAGTTATATGAGAAGCTTTCCTCCCCATTTATAGAATACATTTGTGTTCAATTCCATGCAGACTCCACCATCAACATTTTCTTTATGCAGTGTTTACTATGTTCTTTTGGTTGGAGCTTTGTCAATCATTTTGAGTCTCAACAGAATTCAGCCTTCCAATTTCTGCAGTACAAATCCTCACTGTCTATTTCTCAGCTGATGAAAACTAATCAAGACAGCATACTTCAGTCCCTCATGACTTTCCTCAGTCCATCATCCTTTGTCACATCCCACAGTTCTGTGATCATCCATATTGATCTATCAACACCAATTCTTCATAAAGGCAACTTATCAGAAATGACTGCATTGCAGCAGTATCACCTTGGAGGTGTTCTGAGATTTTCTGTTTGCCCAGGGTAATGCTCAGCTGTAGACTGGCATAAACGTGTGTTCCCCATCTGGATGAAGACAACCACTTGTCCAAAGATGATCCCCATGAACTTGCTGTCAAAGGAAAACCCACCACAGGCACGGACTTATACATGAATCCATTAACTAGTTATAAATGATGCAAACCAGTTACCTTTGTTTTGTGGGTGGCACTGCAGACAAAAATCATGCCCCTCTCAGGATCATCGAGGTCAGTCTGGAGAGTTGAAAAAAATCTGACCATCAAAAGCATTAGAAACACCCAAGTGTAACTTGCTAAATTAACAACAACCAAGTTCAAATACAGTGTAAATCTATGGATAACATCAAGTGAACCACTATCTTTCAAGTTTGGTGGATTTATTTCCGAAGTATATGAAATACACAGATACCCCCCCTCACAATTCATTAAGCAGATTTTTACCGATGTTAACAGATAACAACAAAAAAACATCAGTTTGGTTCCAACAATTTAAAACTGAAAATAAGGGTAAGTTTAATTTTGTTAAACAGGTAATTGTAATGACCAATGGCGAGAGAGAGAGAGAGAGAGAGAGAGAGAGAGAGAGAGAGAGAGAGAGAGACTCTTCAGTCCGAGTGAATAACCATTAAGCCTAAGGACCATTTCAATGGACAAGCACTCACATGGAAACTTTCACCCACAAGCATAACTATCAAAACTAGAAACAAACCAGGTAGCCAAAAAAGAACATGTGAACCCACGCACATGCAAAAGCAATCATTATTATGAAGAAAAGTATCACAGATTTATAAAAGACAATCGAAAGCACTTTGTGTTTAGTTTGTAGAGGTTCATCACTGACCTGCCACTTAACATAAACCCTGCCACTTGACATTAACGACTGAACAGCTTGTTATGGGTTATGAATCTGAAATGCCTTGTAAACACAGAAAAGCAGACCCAGTAACATTGGTTTTTGACTTGAAAGCCATAAGGAGGATGAAAATTTTGATGGCCTGTTGTTAACATTCTGTAAAAAATGTACTGTTCACAAACAAAAGCATGTAACGGTTATTTGAGAATGAAATGTGCTTTGGAATCTGGAGAGAGGCAGGAAAAGACATGATATCCTTCATGGAAAAAAAGCAAACAAAAACCATCTCTCCCAAGAAAACGCTAACAACAGCAGCAATCACTGCCACTGAAACTACTTGAGAAAATTTATCAATGCACTGGGGAAGGAAGTGTGGGAACACTACTGTCACTATGATTAACTCTCTTGACAATCAGGCGCCCACTAGCGCCCAACCAGAAAAATCACACAGCCAAAATGCTGAGCGCCTGCCAGCGCCCGGTAAAACACGTGGCAACAATGGGCGCCGCCATGTTTCTCGTAGAAAAGGAAGTCTCGTGAGAACGTGATTTCCTTCTTCCTGTAGCCATTTTCTACCGTCTGCAAAAACCCGCGAGTTGATGCGTGCCGTGGTTCTCGAGTTACGAATTTTTAAAAGTTTTGAAGTCGAAATGCTGTTTTTCACCATGGCTAACCTTGATTTCTGCCGTTCTATAATGAATTTAGTGATGGAGATACTGTGATTTGTAGAATTATGGCATAAGACTTAGTGAAAGTGCTGGGTAATGAAGCTTACAGTGACCTAGATTTCGACTGGGATGAGGTTCCAGGTATGATGAGCAACAATTTGGAAGAAAGTTCTGAAGAAGAATTTTTTTTTTTCCCCCCCGAGTAAATGGCTCATGTGACATTCTTCAAACTTACGATACAGCAACATATATATTCGTAGGAATTTTAAAAATTATTTTCATTTTTCATTCTTTCCTTTCCTCTCTTTTAAATTATTTTTTTAATTGGGTAACCATGTTCAAATTACGGAGTTACCTATCTTGCCGATGGTTTTCGGTGTAACTAAGCTCAGACAAGTGCATACTGAAGAGGGTTAAGTGTTACAGGCTACAGCAATCGTCCAATTCCAAATATTTCCATACACATAATTTTGCAATGCATGTACTCCAATGCTCTTTCTCACAGACATCTAATGAATTTCAATTCAACATTCAAAGACAACACAGTTACAGTAAAGTGGATTTACTAAAATTGTCATACATCTGTTATCAGAAACTTTGATCTTTACTTCAGCATTTGGCTAAGTGAAAGATCATCTTTCATGGAAATGTATACTGTTCCACTCATATATGAGGTACTGACCAAAGACAAATGATCTGCGGTCAGTTTCAGCTTGTGGATCAGTAAAGAATCTACAGTATAATCACAGGTTTCAGGTGAAACACGGAAAACCCATCATCTCCACAAATCAGACAAAGTCTCGAAATATACAGAAACCACACATTCTTTTCTACAAAAGACAGTGCCAAAAGATATACATGATCAAGCATCCTATTTACCACTTACCCTCCTACGTGGAATGGGACATCGGATATCTGGTTGGTCTCCCAAATTTTTATATGTGATGTAGTTTTCTGAGCAGATCAGCACACCACTTGGACCATCATTTCCACCAGGCACTGCACATTCAAAACATTTATGTCATTACTAAAGTTCCAAACAGTCTAATAAGCTTAGAAATAAAACAGAGACAGAAATATAGAAAATTTACATCGCTGGCCATATCAAAACCATGGTTACTGAATTCAGTTTAAAATTTTTCTTTTGAAAATGAAAACTCCCTTTTGTTTTCTTTTAAGCTTTCTCTCTAGGTCTTTTAAATTTTTACATATCATTCTTCACTGACTGATGTTAGAGCGAAAAAGAAAAAAAAGATAGGGAATTAGATATCAAGATATCAATAACTCTGATACAAATCAGCATGACAAATCAATATGCTTCAAGGTAGTATAACCAATGCTTTAGTTTTACCAACACATAGAGATTAATTCTGATCTAACTAAACTTCTTTCATATGCTAGCATCTGTCACAAATTCAAATTAAATCTGTACATATGCGTATTTACAACCTCTACAGTAATCAACACTATGCTTAACATGCTACCCTCTTTGCTGCAAAGATGTGGAAAATCATAAAGATAATGGCATATATCAAACAAAGCTTTACAACCAAAATCAAAGCACACTATACAACAAACATGAAATGGCAATGATTTGCCACAAATCTGGACATCACCTGAAATCAAGAAGTTAGCATGCTCTTCCAGCTGTTCTGAGTATTTCCGCACAACATGGTTCAGACCCAAGTCCAGCTCATAGTACGTCAGCAACTGCTGGGTCTTCTGGGCTGCTTCTCCAGTTGGGTCTGAATCTGCCTCCTGAAGATGCAAAAAAGTGCACATACATACATACATATATATATATATATTAATTATATTATATATGCACACACATATGCCTGCACAAGTTTACTGGAAAGCAATTGTCTATAGTTCGAAGATTTACAACTATATCTGAATACAGAACACAAAGCTTCATAAACGTTTTAACTTTTACTTTCCAGGTACAGGGGAAGATTTTGTTACACAGGCAGTTCATATTCAACTGCCAAGAAACTCATACAAATACTAGAGCACTCTTGAAAATCTTTATGGGAAGTAGGGAGTGATGAACTTCATGGAGAAGCGTGCAAATGTGTTTTCAGCTTTACTGCAATTTAGTGCAATGGTAAAAAGAAACTTGTGGAGAGCGTGGCAGCAGAGAGTCCTCAGAAGAGAAGCTCCCTTCAAGCAAGTGTTTCGGCCCTTATCTCCTGACACTCCAGGGGGGTTGGGCCCACCCGGTTCATGACTCCGGATGTCCCTCTGCTGCCCCCCTTTTTTTTTTTCCCATCTCGGGACAAGCCATGGCTGGGATTCGAACCCATGCCCTTCTGGACATGCTCATTTTCCACTTAATGACTCACGCACTAACCACTGAGCCACTGGGACACCTGATATTTGTAGGAAATTTCAGCCTGATGAAGTTCACTTTTGTTCCTCCTTGACCAGATCCAGTTTGAACACCTCTCTGCTGCTTCTGCCATTGCTTTCAGAGCTCTGGTTTTTTTTCCCTCCCTTCAACTGAGAGCTGTTTCATGAGGCTGTATGCAGACGTTCCTACAAACCCCCTAGCTCCAATTTCTGCTGTGAGGACTCTGACCTGATAGCCTTCTCTCCTCAGGCTGTTTGCCAGATCAGCATACTTTTCATTCTTGTATATTTGAGCTGCCTCCATTCTGTTCTCATATGGCACCGTGAGCTCGATCATGATCAGCTGCTTGGTTGACTGAGAGTGGACTACTATGTCTGGTCTCATGCCACTCTTGCCGATGATCTCTGGGTGACTCTTCCATTCTGGAGGTCTGCAGTGCACTCCCAGTCGTCTGCCCCGTCCAGCAGACTCTGCCTGCATGTTCCGAGTGGCACTGTTGTTCTTGACCATGATTCGCTGCCTCCTGCCGTGAAGAATGTTGCGGGTGCTTTTGGAGTCCTGATTTTCCCTTTTGTGGTGTTGGTACTAGCCCAGACAACTTGTACAATCTCTTTGATCACTTGGTTGTGCCTCCATGTGTACCTTCCTTGAGCCAGGGCTACTTTACATGAGCTAAGGACATGCTCCACTGTTTGTTTTTTCCATGGCAGAGGGGGCATGAAGGATCGTCTTTTTTTTTTCCCCACTTCACCAGGTTTGCATTTGAGGGCAGGTCATATGCAGATCTGAGAATGAAGCTGATCCTGAGAGGGACCATGTACCAAATGTCATTCCAAGTGAGACTTCTTTGGAGTGCATTCTCCCCCACGTTGTCCATTGCCCTTGCTGGCTCTGCTGGACTGCTTTTTGGAGTCTTTTTTGGTCTTCTTTTCTCATCTCCTGAATCATCATGTCTCTTTTGGCTTTTCCTTTGGCCTTTGACCACCATTCAGTTTTGGTCATTCCCAGAAACATACTGTGTTACAGTCTGCATGCCTGAAAACTGTCTTCACACAATCACAATCGAGTGGGAGGGGTCTAAAAAAAAAAAAAAAAAAAAAAAAAAAAAAAAAAAAAAAAAAAGGGGGGGGGGGGGGGGGGGGGGGGGGGGGGGGGGGGGGGGGGGGGGGGGAGATTTGGGTAGTACAGGTGTTGCATCATATCCCAACTTCTTGTGAAAGTTGGAGGGCAGGAAAGGTCTGGGATCAGAGGGGTGGGGGTAGTATGGGGTCAAGCTCTAATCTCCACATGATAATCATCTCCAAACTTCGGAGGAAGACACAATGTGACAGTTCTCATCACTTAAAGTGTCTTAAATTAGGTACTCCAAAGTGATTTTTTAAAATGTTTTTGACTGTTGTTTCAATAGGTCAAGGTTATAGAACAACTTAAAACTAAGAAAATTATGTAAAATTTATAGCTGTAGCTTAATTAGGTGCGAAGTTATGATTTTTTTTAATATTTAATTTTTTTTACGACAGTCAGAATTCCCCATATGGGCCATGTTTGGAGGCCTGTAACTCGGCCATTTGGCAAGTGACATGTCTGAAACTATGGGTGACTGATGTCAACTACTTGTAATATACACTGAATTTTTTTTTCAGACCTGAGGCTCTTGCAGAGTCCGACTACCACACTCCTAAAAAAATGCCAAAATCTTCATTTTGACTTTTCTTCCTTCCATACCGGCAACCAAAACAAGTTTATAAAATGACACATCCCTGCTTTCAATTGACATACAAGCATGTAACTTATATCAAATTATTCAAAATGATCAGGATTACAAGATCTATCCAATAAGAAGACATTCAAGCATGTCAGCACAATTGTACACCCCCATACCACCTTCACCCCACCCCCACCTTTTTACCTAACTTCTTGTGTGCCATGTAAACATTACGTATACAAATTAAATATCTCTGCTTGGCATGATCTTATGAAAACATATGATTGACATTTGTACCAAAAGTAATGCTCAGAAGATTAAAAAGCAAGAAACTTTGCCTACCCCCCCCCCCCCCCCCCCCCCCCCCCTCCTCGCTCCTCTCCCCCCCCATTTCCTCCCCTCCACCCTAATTCTCCAGTGCCTATGCTTTCCATATATTAGTGAAACTTATATATATGATTGCCAAGAAATACTGAATATAACAATGCCATTACAAATAAATACACTCATCCCTTGAGTTTTTACCCTGGCCCCATACCCCCTTGCCAGCAGGAACTGAATGGACAAACTTAACGGTTTACTTATTGTAGTTGAAAGCCTGAAGAATTGCTCCTCTTTCTAATTGGCATACATTTTTTAAGAATTGATAAATATCCGGACAAGCACAGTGTAGAAAACCAAAGGAAGGATAGGAGTGAGATGTGCATATGCTGGCCAAGGCTCGCAGCTAATCGGTAAACAGCACCAACTTTCAACACATGCTGACACACAATCACCATCAAAAGTACAAAAGACAGTGTATGGAATGAAAGATGAATAACAGATTTTGTCTGATGTATTTTCATTTTTTTTGATTAATTTTCAAACATTTGGAGAAAATAACAGTCAAATGTGGGTTAACAGCCCACTGGCTCTTTCTTAGTCATGGAGAGAAAGTTTGTGTAGAACTGGCCATTGTTACAGTGTATGTTGACCAGAACAATGCCTGTTGTAGCAGACACTAACTGCACAGTTTGGAGCACCTGAAGTAATATATAAATTGAGTTAGGGTTGTCATTAATTGATAAATCATGATGATAGCTAATCCATTCCATTCAGTCACACACACACACACACACACACACACACACACACACACACACACACACACACACACAGAATCATGCACACACACGTAACATACATTATCACCATAACCGCCAATGACAATGGAGTGCATAAGACAAGTGTTTCAGAATCTCAGCTTGATTTTTATGATAAAGGAATAATAATATTCTGTACAAAGCTTAAATAAATGTTTAAGAACTGCCCAAAAACGTGGACAAAACGAATCACAAGACAAAACACATGATTCTGTTTGTCGACGTTTTTTTTGCAGTTCACAAACGTTTTTTAAAGATTTGTTTAGATTTCCGCCTGCAGTCATCTCACTTTGTAACTAGATCTAATATTCTATACATTTTCCTACTGGAACTGTGTTAGTTTCAGCTGTTCATTCGACATTGGGCCTCAAAAGCGTCGTTGGGCACGGTCACGTGACCTAATAAAATTTGATATTTAAGTCGAACAGGAAAGATCTGGTTAAAAAAAAATCAACAGAAAATAAGCCTTGAAGTCATACAAACTACACCTGTAACATATCCATGGAATCTAAGTAGCAGTTTTAATTTGGTGTAAAATACAAAACACATACTCCTCTCATCAGCACGACCCCACCATTACTCCGGTCTGATGTTTCGGTCGTCGTCAAACAAAAACAAAGTAATCTTCAAAATATATGACAGTAATATAGTTAAATCGTGATGTAAAACTGACGGAAAAGGTTGCAATTTACCATTCAAAATAGCCGGAACGGCGTGGTTTGAAGACGACTCGTCGATATTCGATAGATTCCGTTTAATATTTACGGGTCGCATGCCGTCTTGTACTTAGCGCCATTTCAATTTTCATGTCGACGTCGAAGCTGCACCACGGCTTGTTTCATAGCTTTGTGCTCCGCAGCATTTGAACGGACAAACTTCAAATTTTTACTCAAATATAGTTTTAAACCCTGAAGATTTGCGTGAGTGTAAAAGTATAAATGTCGCTCTTGGTTTTATTCTCGAAATTTTACATGAAGCATTTTAAAAAACGGTTTTTCACTCTGAATTTTCCGTTGAATGCCTACACTTCGCACACGAGACGTTACGAGGATGACTCTTCTTTTCCTGTGTTAGCATGCTATTTTTAGAACTACTAACGGTGCCACCGAGCGCATAGCAGACGACGAAAGGCAGTGATCGGAGCGAGACGCGCGCATGGCGGCCGACGCTGGCGGCTACTACTCCGTAACAGCGCAAACTTTCAACACACGCTTACACACACACTCACCACCAAAATATAAAAGACAATGTATGGAAATGAAAGATAAATAACGGGTTTTGTCAGGCGTACTTTTATTTCTTGATTTATTAATAAATATTTGTAGAAATCACAGTTGAATGTGGGCCAACAGCACACTGCCTCTTAGTCATAGAAAGAAGGTTTGGAGTACCTACTTAAATAATTCCTCCATTTTATTTTAGAGCTTATTCAGTATCTTTTTGGCTTCAGATATATGGAGAGGGGATGGGGGGAGTTAAGGGGGGGGGGGGGAGGCCTTCTAGTTCAGATGCCACTGGAAGCTCATTGGAAAAAATGTTAAGCCAAAAACAAATTGCAGTCATTTGCATTCTTATGAGAAATCCTCTCTCCACCTGCCAGAACTGTATTGCCATGTCTTGAAAGTAAGAGGCATTCACACCACATTTAAAAAATCTCAGTTTTCATTCAACCATGCCAATCTCCAGATCTTGACAGAGTCCTCCATTTCAAGAAGCACCTTCACATTACTTCTTGTCGAGAACATTTTTTTAACTGGACCACTGGTTGGATGCTTATGGTGAAAAGAATGGAAAGAAAATTTGTCATAAGCAACTTAACAAGCCAAGACATCCGTTAGCAAACGATAAATAACTTTCCAAGAGAAGGAATCAATCACCAAATGACAAAGCTATTTCAAAGTGTCAGTTAAAAAGCTTTTTTCATCGTTACAGACCTCTTCTTCTTTTCTGTTTAAAAAATTCAATAAAAAAACAAACAAACCAAAAAAAAACATGCAAGTTATATATGCCTGAAAGCCAAGAATTATTCATCCAAACACACACTTTGGCCGAGGCGAGTAGATCGAACATTAGGCTGAGCAGAGAAGATCACTTACATCCCTGAATTTTACAAGAATGAAGTACAGAATGTAACTCGGAACATTCTTGAATACCTTGAGTACACATTCTCATGTACACACACACCAACATACCCTCCCACTCTGGCTTCATTAATCATAATCATGCACACACTACATCCATGCATGTACATATTCCTAAGCAAATACACATGTAACGCCTCTCTCTCTCTCTCGGAAGAAGTGTATTTTGATAATGACATAAGAACTATGTTTCAATCAGTGTGGGCCACAGTTCCCTTCCTAACTTTGATATATACAAAAGGAAAAAACAGAAATATTTTAAGTACAAAGATATGTCAAGGACCAAAGAAATATGGGATTTAGCAATACCTCAAATTTATTTTCCTTTCTCTGTGTTGTTATATCTTATAAATTAAGGAAAAAAATGAATGTACAAATAAAAAAGTAAATGAATCAAAACCTTGTAGTGTTTTCTCTATAACACATCAACATTACAAAATACAGGAAGATTGAATACACTTTTACCTATACTTTTAGACACATCACAGGTTTAGCTACAAAATGACAAGCAATTCTTAACACTACTTTGCTTTACCTCATAGTCAATTTCCAGACAAGTGAAGTGGGGATTTTCAAAGCCAACATCAATCCCAATCATGTGATAAACCAGCGTGTTGGACTTGTGTGCCTCCAGAGGAGAGGATATGGTCAGGCGAGCCTGTGCGTCACGATTCAAAATATATACCAGCTTCTGCTTTTCCACTGCACCTGAAAACACAGACATGTCACCTCAAAAAACCACTGGCATACGAACTGAAAACTGCAGATGTACTGCAACACATTCAGTCAATTATTCATCATGTATGTTATCTGAAAAAACAGAAGATGTATTGCAACACATGCAACTGTTCATTCACCACAAGTTAATTATGTGCAAAATATAAACCATAAATGTCACTTTCCTTGTGTATATTGTCAATTCCGTGTTATTACTCTCTGCATCACGTACAATGTCTGATTAACACAAGACCAAGTATTCACATCATTGTAAATTAAATGCTGATTTTTGAACTAACAGTCTAGTGTTATACTTAAATGGCTGAAATGCTGGCTTTCCACACCAAAGCCAAAGAGAGAGCAACTTGATGTAAACTCTGTGCAGTTCTTATCCCAGCAGCACCCGTGGACAGAGGTGTTTCCTAACATGTGGACAGACATGGGGAGTTTTTATTATTAGGTATTCCAATGCAGGCCCCTTGCCTGGCGAACAGCGCTGCGGGAGCGAAATTTTCCTTGTTTTTTCAACTTGTGCAAACCACATAAAAACGGTCGATTTAGACAATAAAAATAAAACCAATCAATTTACCAGTACTTTTTCTTTCGTTTTGGATAGGTTTCATCATTTAAAAGAACATAATAAGTTAATTATCAACCTTGTAAAGAAGTACTTGTTCGCGGTCGGGAGGCATGCCGTCGCGACTTTCAGAACACAAGTTCTTACACCCACCTTCTTCCCTCGACGAGGGGGAGCGCAGCGTGCACAAATAGGTCAATGAAACTGATACAGAGTTGTAGAGGAGACTTCAAGCTTCATTTTCGTATGCAGTAGGGGTATAGAAAAAAATTTAGTTAAGTTCCTCAAAATTATGTTTTAAAACTTCAAATTATGATAAAATCCGTAATTATGAACCGAATCTGTTCAAAAATATATCAAAATAAAGCTCATATTATGCACTTTCCAATAATTGGGGTCAAGCAAATACGAAACTGTGCGCCGCACTCCCAAAGCGGGTTTTCCGGATGGTACTATTCGAAGACTGTAAGCATGTCAACAATGGCGGACGAGTCAGACATATCTGTGTCATCGCTTACAAATCCAACACTATTTTCACCGAATTTTCAACAATCGGAGCTAGAAACAACACGAAAAGGTACGTCGATATATTTACTAAATTCTATAAGTTATATTTAGTGTACTTAGAGCGTGATTGTATTAAAAATCTTTTTTAAAAACATGTGACCTGAGACAGCTTATGTTTGAATCGACACTTCAACTTCACGATCGACAGTATTTATCTTCAGCTTCGTGGAAGGATTTTTAACATTGTTATCAAGTAATTGAAACATCAATTGAAAAACCTGTGTCATGAAAATATGATTTACATTGTAGTTCTTCAGTATTTCTTATGAAAAGGTCACGTGACTTGGACCAAGTTAGGGTCCTGAACAGAACGTGTCGTCTGCTATGGCTGCAATGATCGCAGCCGCGACGGAGTCCCTGAATGCATTGCTTTTACAAACTGTAGATTCTCTTGCACGCGTGCATGCATACACACACACACACACACACACACACACACAAACACACACAAAGAGGTTCATCTCACACTATAAACATCACAAGAATACAAAGACCTTGCAAAAAAAAAAAAAAAAAAAAAAAAGTTTGCTGCTGATTTCAGTTTGTTTATTGAAATAAATTTGCAATTATTTCTTTAAATGTAGTAAGAATTGCCCAAGCACATGGTAATCTGACCCACAAAAATAAACTTTCATCTTAATTCTTATCATTTTTCTTTTTTTTTTTTTTTTTTTTCGTAATATGCGGTATGTGTGCATGTGGTCTACAGTCTTCAGTGTTATAAATGAAGAACTGTCTGGCCTGCTAATGTAATTTTGTCCTTCTCATTCTTATGTTCCTGACACATATTTTTTGCTGTTGTTTATATTTAGTAATCTTACCCATTAAAATTGCAACATAATTCATTAACTGTACTTGCCTCTTTCTTGTTAGTAAACACAATGGTTACACATGTGTGTATGCATGTGTGTGCGTGTGTGTGTGTGTGTGTGTGTGTGTGTGTGTGTGTGTGTGTGTGTGTGTGTGTGTACTGTGCACATGCATGCACATGCGTGTGCTGTATGTGGTGTGCGTGTGCATACTGTGTGTGTGTACTGTATGTGGTGTATGCATGCGTACTCTGTGTGTGTGTCACTGTGTGTGTGTGTGTGTGTGTGTGTGTGTGTGTGTGTGTGTGTGTGTGTGTGTGTGTGTGTATGTTGTGTGTGTACTGTGCACATGTGTGTGTATGTGTGTGTGTGTGTGTTTTGCAGAGGACGACCAGTACAAAGAACTGAAGCGCTGCTTCTTGGTGTTTGGTAAAGGAAGAAGACCCCCCCCCCCCCCCCCCCCCCCCCTCCCCCCCCCCCCCCCGACATATCCAGCTGCACAAATAGACTGTTACTGCAGCTTGACAGACTTCGAATTGAAAATGGGAAGTCTGTGACTTTTGACACTGTGGCAGAATGGTTTCTTTGGCTTTTCCCCCGACACCAGCTTCCTGATTAACAGGTTGAAAGGGGTGATCCAGCGCTGTACACTCAAGGCTGAGAAGCTGCCAGCTAAAGAACTTTCAGCAATGTTAAATGAAGATGTTGATTTGGATAACATTGATGATGTTCGGTCTTCAGCTGGCATCAGTTGGAAAACTCTGAAAAGCCTGAGCTTTTGAAGATTCCACGCGACACCAAAGTGACAAATGCTGTTGTTGTCGCTTTAGAAACTTTGAGGAACAAAGAGGGTGGGAGTTCAAGCTTTGTTGTTGACTGGCTGCAAAGACTGAACAAGACAGCAATGGCACATACTGACAGAAAGACAGTCACAAAAATTATATCTGAATACGAAACTATCTGGCGGAAAAAATCAAAAAGACCCAGAGAAGTTCATAGAAACCAAATGTTATTATATACTTTTAAAGACTGTGCACCATATCATTGTGACTGAAAATTGTTAAAATATATTTTTGATAGCCAAAATGCTGTTAAATGTATACTTTCTCTTCTTCATAAGACCATATTTTACTGTTGCATAATCAAAATTATGTATGAAAGATCTTGTAAAATGTGTTATATATGTGTTTTATAAGCTTTTTAAAATCATTTTGGTATAAAAACAACATTGTACAACATACAGATACAAATTACTGAACATGTGTAAACAAGCGTAATTTACGTAAAAAGTGACCCTTTTGCGCAAATTGCATGTTTAACCAACTTCAGCATTACATTGTTGACTATTTATTCAGAGAAGACAGAAGGAAAAAATTGGGCATTAGATCTATAAGTGCATGAGAGTAGCCAGGAACAATCTGGGCTCATTTGAGAACACAGAATGGATTTAGGATTCCTCAAAGTTGGGGTCCGAAACAAACTGCCACTTTCGCAAAATTTTCAAGTCCAAAATTTCTTTAAAAAATCATAACTAACTTCGTCAAATATTATCAGATGAACATAAATTTTATATCAATATGTTCAGAAAATTGAGCTCTTTTAAATGAAACTACTTTTTTAAACAACTCTAGGCTGTTTCAAAAATCACCTTGGAATACCTATTATTATACTCCCTGTTTGGCTAGTATACTACGACGCCAAACAACATTACCAAAAAGTCTAAATCCATACCAAAATTGTATGGAAAGACCAAATTTAGCTTTGTTCTTACAGCCCAGCCAACTGAACACAGCCTTCAGGTCAAACAGCTCAAATAATTAAAAAAAAAACCCTGTCACATCTTTACAAAGAAAGAAAAACAAAAGCAAACGACATGTTAGCTCAACAACTGCCTTTCTTGAAGCTGATAAAGTGATACGAATAAGCCATGCCGAATATTTCTGGACCAAAAAAGGTGGTAATAAACTCTACCAAAGGCACACAAATGTACCATGCACACACAAAAAAATCCAATCCAATTGACCACAAAATATAATTTCATTTGATAGACTGGAAGCTTATAGTAAAAAAAACAAAATAACAATTTGTCCTGAGTAAGCTTAAGTTATTTCATTATTCACTTAAAAAAAAATCTTAGGCTAAAAGAAAGAAACAAAACAACAAACAATCAGCATTGAACCACTCTTAATAGTAAGTCAGATAACATCAAGTGGTACTTTTGCAAAATTTTGATCTGGAATCATGTAGGAATCATGTAGGTCATGAATGCAATTCGAGTACGGAAGATGAAATGCATGTCAAATTCTGTAGTCCCAGTTTTGCTAGAATTGTACATCACTATGAAAACAGAACCAAGAGTTACTGCTAAAAAAAAAAAAAAAAAAAAAAAAAAAAAAAAAAAAAAAAAAAAAATCAAGATCTGAAAGGTGCAGTGGCACTGAAGTACTAACAGAACCAAATTTTTGCTGCTGTAAAAAAAAAAAAAAAAAAAAAAAAAAAATCAAGATCTGAAGGGTGCAGTGGCACTAAAGTAAGAGAACCAAGAGTAATTGCTAAAAAAAAAAAAGAAAAAAAATTCAAGATCTGAAAGGTGCAGAGGCACTAAAGTAACAGAACCAAGAGTTATTGCTATTAAAAAAAAAAAAGAAAAAAAAATCAAGATCTGAAAGGTGCAGTGGCACTAAAGTAACAGAACCAAGAGTTACTGCTAAAAAAAAAAAAAAAAAAAAAAAAAATCAAGATCTGAAAGGTGCAGTGGCACTAAAGTTTTAAGTTCCTTTTTTCAATCTTAAGTATGATGTGTTACAAGAAGAGAAGAGATTCTTTTGTTATGGGGAAAAAAAAAAAAAAGACACGGGGTAGGGATGGGGGGAACGGATGGGGAACGGACGCGGAAATTTGCTAAGTCTCTTCACATGAACAAAGTCAAAAAAAACAAGGTTCACCTTCAATTTACAAGTACTCATACTCATACTGGAAACAACAGTGGAGCATTTCTTGTAATCTACTTACTTGTAACCTATATGCAAAGAACCTACCAATCATGACAGCTCTGCCTTTTGGGTCCACAGCCAAGTATTGGCCTGGCACAATACGGCGGCATCCACTTTTGCCAAAAGTCTCCTGGTGAATTTTTTCAAATTGGTTCTTGCTTGGAATGTACTCCAATATCACAATGCGCCCGGAGTCTGATCCAACCACCACATAATCTGTAAGGATCAATACCATCAACTGTAAAGCAATGCAATGACATAGTATAACTGCAAAACAGTACACTGAAACAAGCACTGCAAACAGTACACTGAAATAAGTAATCACTTCCATAACTGTCTCCCAAGCTTTGATAACTAATTCCCTCCATCATCCCCCCAAATTATCTAGCAATTGTTCTCTTGAGCATATATGCATACAGAGAACATCACTTGCAAATGAGAATGCATGAGACAGAAAGTAATACTGATGTAAGAGATAGAGGGAAATGCTCATAAAGCAAGACTACAGAAAAACAAGAACAAAAAATTAAGATTAAACTGCATCACTACTTGTTTTTTTTCTGAGCAGCATTTTTACTAAAGATTCCCATTCTCAAACTTTATTCTCAAGAATATTTGCAGTTCCAGTTATTATTCCAAATCTACGATTTGTGCTAAGTCAAATCTCCACGTACCTTTGGTGCCTCCTGTAAGCCTGAAAGGCATGAGAGAGCGGACGACGCCAAACACTTCAATGGACAGAACGGGATAGATTTTGCCTGTGTTAGGGTCATGGCGCAGCAGTTCCAGAACCTTTCCTCGGGATACCACAATCTCTTGCAGTTTGGACCCAGAGAAGTTGCCATGCACGGCTGTGACGATCCCCGTTGATCGTTGCAAGGTCAAGTTGTACAGATACATCTTTCAGACCTAGCAACAAAAAATGAAAAAAAGCAGACTAATAAAAACCACAGTAGGGAAAAAAATTACTGACTGCAATAAACAGTAACACTAACAGGAATAACATGACCACCACAATTATCAACAACCACAGCATCAACATGAATGATTATTACAATTTCGGGGAGGAAAAAAAACTGGCAAATCACTTGTTCACTGTGGGTACCAACTGGGAGATCCTTGACATAAAGGTGCTCATTGCGCTGGTTTTCACAGCTTTCTGAGCAAAGCATTCCAGGTCCAGTCAGTCTGTGGAAGGAATCCTGTTACCAGCGCTAGCCTGTGTGGTGTCATATGGAAGATCTGTGGCAGTTCTGAGACAAAGAGGGGCCATTGTTGTTGCAGTGTTGGTGGGAGGATCTTCTGTCAAAGGATACAGTATTAACTTCTGCATACAGAAGTTTGTATATATGATCACACACACTGATACAGTCTTCCTCTATAGCTTCACTGTTATATTGGTTATCCAAGTTGTACCATTGCACACATCCCAAATGAATTGCCTTATAGCCTCAATGCCATCTGCACTGCTGGCTGCATACCGCCAGACTGCTTCCATGGTTTTAATGTCCTGTTGTTGGTTTAGACAGTCTGATGGTGAAAATTCTATGACATGATGATCAATCAGGATGAGGATGAAGATGATAAGACTGCGGATTTCTATTCCAGTGTGAGACAGAATGTCTGGGCTGTACTCTACGCTTAACTTTCATAAATAATTACTTTTCCACTTGTCTGCCAGAATGTTTACCTGGACAATCAGACAGGTGCGTATTTCGCGTCATGCATGCCCACATCAAAGAGTTGTCTCTTAATCTTCATCCGTCTAGTGTCCTCAATCAACAGGCTGATCATTCTGACGCTTGTAACGGAGGGGTAGGCGCCAAAAACAAACAAAAAAAAAGCTTGTGACTACTGGTCTCTACCCCCACACCGTGGCGATATCTGCCCATTGCGAACTGTGCAATATATGCTCAGTCCAAGCATCATCAATGTCGAATATATATGTGTTTCGGAGAAGATTACAAAGTGCTATACCTATCACTCATTCGAGTTTGAAATTAAATAATTTAAGAACTGTTCAGACTCGGATGCCTAGAAACATCCATCTCGCACCATTCGGAAAAGAGCGTTAACTGTGATACCGGTAAATGTATGACACGAACACAAACACTTGCTCAACTGTGTAACTGAACCTTATTAATGCTGAAATTGGCTGCCTGAAAAGAAAAAGAGAAAGAATCTGGGCATGGAGGCCAACAGGAAAAGGAAACTTGTGGGCGTCGGAGAAATCGTGGGGACTTACACAAGATCACGTTGATGGGCCAAAGCGATCATCCTATTCATTATCAACCAAAATATATGACTGCAAGTTTACAAATGGGGTTTCAAATTCTCACAGAATTGTGATGAACAATATCATATTCACTTACACAACAGATACAAGGGATTCAGTTCATCATATCCTAAGCGTCGGCGATCACCTCCAATGTGACTTCCGGTGCAGGCTTGCATCCCGTCATGCATAGCTGACAAAATGGCGGCTTCCATAGGGGATGCCACGTCTATGGCGTCTATGGATTCCGTAGAAAATTTGACAGAAATCGATGGATATTAAAAAAGCTTTAGAACGGCTCAGTAAGCAAGAGGTTAGTACTTCTTGTATTTTTTTTCCATGGAGTGCATTGACTTCATTGTGTATGTATTGAAGCCAAAGTACAACTACATGTAATCTAAAAGTACTAGTATTCATCGCCATGTACTCGTTTAGTAGAAAACTAAGAGATACTGTTACTCGTCACACTCACGACACTGCACACACGGAAGAGATACAATAGCACTAGTACTATAGTGTTAGTGGCCCAATATATTGCTATAGATTGAGGTGCCTACTCATGACTTACTGCACAGTGGAGTGTGGCCGTTTAACTCACAGCCGGGACCATTGTGCAAGTTATGAACGGGATTTGGTCACTATGAGTTTATGGGAGTTATAAGGAATTAATATTGTGGATACTACTCTTAGTTCTAATAATCTAAGACACACATTTGGGTTAATCTAGTTACAGTCAGTGAATCAAGTCTTCTTCTCTGCTTTCTTTTACTGTGTTTGTCCACAATCATCATGTTGATTATTCTGACACTTTTGTGTGTATGACCATTTTTTTTCCCCACCATTAACTTGATTAAGGCAGCCATACTCCAGCTTTGGGGAAGGTGCATGCTGTGTGTGTAAAGTGTCATCCATACTAACGGCCAAACTAGCCTTCTCTTCCGAAAGTTGGTGATGGGATTTTACGTGTGTGCAAGATGTTGTGCATTAACTCTGAGGGAAAAATCCCCCTGTACCGAAATGGCCCGGCGGAGATGCGAACCTGCAACCCCAAGATTACAAGTCTGATGCTCAACCAACGACTGAGCTGTTCCAGCCCCATAGTTACTTCAGTACATAGTAGAAATGTTGGTGTGCTCTGTCAGTATGTGGACCAGTATGATGATGCGAACCAATAAGGACTTTGACCTAGCTGTAGTGTTGTATGTGTTTAATTAATATGTATCTATGGATACAGGAAGTTACGCAGCAATTTATTAAGGAAATTGTGTCAAAGGTAACCGTTGTTGAAAAACAGATGCTGCTGAGTATAGGTTTGTCTGTGCTGCTACTATTTCTTATTTTCGAGTGATCCTCATTATTACACCAACATGTGCTCAGTCATTCTCATGGACTGAAGTGTGGACCATCTCTTGCTCTTGAAGAGTGTTTGTATCAATGTGATCATCTGGCTATGATGTCTAAGATGCTTTACTGACTGAGCACTATTCTACTTTTGTGTGTTATGTGTTGTATTATGTCGAATTCTTGCAGGGTCTAGTTTGCTAAAGTTTTTGTAGATTATGCAGTTTTTAACTAGATGTCCCTCTCACCCTTTTCTGTCTCTAGCAGAGAGCATATTGATGCTTCAGCTTCCTTATCATTCTAAAGCAAAGTACATTGCTGTTCACACCAGTCAGGTTTACTTTCAGTCAAGGCTATTTCTCCCATGATATTTTGTCGGTTTCTCATGATTTTTGGCTTAAGCTAATCCTTTGTATTCATTTCTAGTGTGTTATGGAAAGTTTAATTGTTAGTAAGTTTTGTTTAACAGTTATTAATTGATCTTTTCACTTGCTGTTTTCTGTCTAACTTGTAAATCCTGCTAACTATATGTGCTGACCTGTGCCAATGAAAATGAAAATAGATGTTGTATTTTTGTTTCAGGAGGAAGTAGAGGAAGATTGAAAGGCCTATTGGAACATCAAAACACCCTGGAAAGTAAAATGTCCAGTTTGCACAAGATGCTGTGAGTTTCCTAACTAGGATGAACCAGATAGAAATGGAAGTGTTAAGGACCAGTTAGGACATCCTGGATATAACAAATAAAATACCATTTAGAAAATGTGAATAATGAAAGAAAGAAAGCCACAAGTACAGATCAACAGTAGGTAGTCTTTTCTGGCTGTCTTTGCCATCTTTTCCTCATTGTACAGGCAGGTTGCAGACAAATGTAGCATTGCCTGGGTTTTGTAGAGGTGTCTGGGCCTCTGTCAGTGTTTGCTCTGATATCAGCTCAGCTTTGCTAGTTTTCTTCTTAGCGCTGCCTGGTTCTTTGAACCTCTCATCGTCATAGTATTGCTGGCTTTCCTAATTTTTGCAAAGTGCTTGATTTACCTTTTGTTCCATCCTTTTCTTTCACAACTGCCTTCAGATGCTGTGGTCAGTTGTCTCAAACCTCTCACCACATATCGCTCAGCCATTGGTGAGCAGCAGATCTTGAAAGAAAAGGGTTGACTGTTGATTGTTTGCTGATCTGTGTTTGGTACAAGCCATTTTGTTTGTCATCTCAGACCTTTTATCAAGTCTCAGAGCTGTTGGTGAGCAGCTGACTTTGATAAAGGCTGAAGATGACTGACTGACTGTTGATCTGTCTTTGGATCGGACCAGTTCGCTACTGCTTCCTGGTAAATCAGTATGGATTATCATAAACTGGAAGGGTTATTTTGGTACAGGATGGATTATCATAAACTGGAAGGGTTATTTTGGCACAGGATGGATTATCATAAACTGGAAGGGTTATTTTGCACACAGGATGGATTATCATAAACTGGAAGGGTTATTTTGGCACAGTATGAGTCGTAGGTAACAAGGTATCATGCTTTGAAGACCCATTCTCCCTCATGAGCCAGGAATTGATGTTATCAGCATGTCTAGGACAAAAAAAAACATTGATGCTGTGCTTGAGCCGGTGGACCTAGCTCAGGAATTCAAAGGGATGGAGTAGGGCAGAACAGAGGTGGTGGGATGGAGTGAAGAGGGGTCCTTATTGTTTGTCATGATACAGAGAGTAGCCTGTTGATGTACTACTACTTAGCTTAAAACATTTTTTTTTTCAGACCTAACTTACAGATACTGGAAACAGACTCTCGGCAGTTGAATAGCATGATCTCTTTCACCTCCACACTGGCAGAAAATGTCAGTGGTAAAGTGCGCAAGCTGGATTTAGCCAAGGTAGGTCTGCATATCAGCACACAAAGTGTTATGTTATGCATTTACCCTTTGTATGAAGACTTAATTCAAATCAAATTATGTTGTTTATGCCCATCCAGCCACAGAGGCTACATTAGGGCTGACGTCAGGAAAAAAAAAAAAAAAAAAAAAACACGCACATATATGTACACACGCACCCCCATACGCATGCATGCATGCATGCACACGCTTACATACACACACACACACACACACACACACACACACACACACACACACACACACACACACACACACAATGCTTGCTCACGCGCACATACATATACCTGTTCACACACAGGCGTGCAGGTGCGCGCACTCATGTGCATACATCAAAATTGTCAGAATTTGATTATGCCAATGTAGATTTACAGTCAGTCTGATGATCTATGGATTTGTGGTCATTATCATGATTCAACGGTGATTTAAGTCAGTCTCACAATCTCTATGATTTTGCAGGCAGTGTCATGATTTTACCTTGAACTTGCTGTCAGTCTTACAATATCTGTGAAGCTTTCACCAGACTTTCTCATGATTCAACATTAAATTTCATCTCAGTCTCACAATTACTGGGATTTGCAGTTGGCCTTGCAGTTACTGTGAACTTGAAATCTGTCTCATGACTGCTATGAAATTGTATTCAGCTTTAAATTTGTTATCAGTTTCCCTTAAAACACACACACACACACACACACACACACACACACACACACACACACACACACACAAAGAGTATGGTGCAAATCAAAAGTGCAGCTGACAACTCCTCAGTGTTAGCTGGAAGACGGCAGTTGAGTTTCTTGATTGAGCTTAAAATGAGCATTTCTGAAGCTGTTGCCCATGAAGAAAGAGGATGAATGAACTTCAGCAATTTATATGAGAATTCAGTCCACATATGTCACATGCATTTCACCAGACAGACCTGAAGATTAAAGCATTTGATTGAAGACTGTTATCACGAACATCATGTGTATTATTATTCATAGAAGTGGTGTGACATGCAGTACATTGAGAAACAGGTGTATGATTGATTCAGAAGTTATACTTTCAGTTTGGGTATTTGGTAGTTACCAAAGTTAAGCTGATCTTACAAGAGAAATTGCTGTAAATGTATTAATTGTACTTATACTGGCATTTTTATCATGATTTGCTCAATTTGAAGAATAAATGTTTCAGAGTCGTGTTGTGGAATGCTCACAGCGAGTCGAAGATATACTGGATTTGAAGTTTTGTACTGATGGAGTTCAGATTGCCTTACAGAATGAAGACTACGAAAAGGTGGGACTGATGCAATGATAGTTACTTTTCTCTGTTGGTGTTTGCTTGAAAGTGTCATGCTCAGTACCCACTATTCTTTGAAATCTCAGGTAATTACAAGGAACCTTCAGATGAGTCCAGTTTTTTTTTTGTTTGTTTGTTTTAACTAACAGTTATTTTTCAAGCTTTATAACCCTTTCACCGCCAGACATTCTATTTCGCAAAAATCCCCATCGCCAGCCATTTTTTTCCAAAAAAGCTCTTATTATATACCACCATATGTGAAACGCGGATATCTCTGGAACTAAACAACCAATTCTCATGCTATTTTTTTAAAATGGAGGAGATACACTGTACTTTTATTATATCATAACATGTTAGTAATGGTAAGTCAACAACAATTTCAGTTTTTTAGTGATTTCAAGTGCAAAAAAAATGCAAAATAAAAAAAGAATGTTATGTTTCTTCTAAGCGTAAAAAAAAAAGAAAGAATGCCAACAAACTCTCAACAAGGGAGGAAAAATACTCCACTCACAACTGAAGACCAGAAAGTATGGTATTTCCAACAGAAAAGTGCATGAAACAGCCACAAAATACAACTACTCCAATAGCAGGGAACACACACACACACACACACACACACACACACACACACACACACACACACACACACACATTCTTATGCCTAACTGGTACACATGTAAGAAAGAAAAAAGAAAACACACACACACACACACACACACACACACACACACACACACACACACACACACACACACACGTCCCTTTCACTCTCAACAGTAATATATATATATATTTTTTTTTTATGAACACAAAGTCATTCATGTGCCTGTTGGTCTCTGAACCCTTGCCATTCAGTTGATCTATATAATCAGCTGTACACCCACTTGAAACACGTCTGTGCTACTCGCCTCTCATGTGTCAGTTGGCCACGCCCCCTTCAACCTCGACCAGCGAGAGTCGGCCCACAGCGTGTGTGTGAAGTTCGTTGCCTAAAGTCTTAGTCCGCTCCCTCACATAGAGTTAGTGAACAGTCAGTCAGTGCTGGCTGGCTCAACGCAAAAAACACTGTGGCACACGCGGTAGGGTAGTAAGTGGGCGTCTTATCAGCCTCTCATAACAATTTGGCCACGGTCCAACGCTTCACGTTGGAATAATTCGGTCAAGCCCTCACTATCGTTCTTTACTCGTGACTGTCTGGGTCTTCTTCATCTGTATTAGGATTAGGAACAACCGACGTCTATTCAATATTCCCAGCACTTGATCTGTGGTAAATGTACGGCAAGGTCGAGTACGTAAAGTGCTTGGTGGTGACGTCATAGTGAATGAAAAAAACAATCGGAATAAAGTCAATAAAATACTGAACTGAATAGTGCTCTGACAAAGCAAATGGCTGTGAGCATGGGCCAGACCATCCCCCAACTATGACGTTTATTGCTGGCTTTTTATCTCATGAACTAGGATCGTGAGAGTATCGGGAGTTAGGTCACCCTACTTTGTCGCCAAAAGGCGCCTTTGGTGCTCTGCCAAGTCGTCGCCAAAAGGCGCCTATGGCGGTGAAAGGGTTAAGATTTGTAAGTGAACATTGATTTTGCTCTAGAGCTTCTTAACAAGATTTATATCACAAACCATGTACAAGGATCATCAGTATTTTTTTTTAACCTGTCAAGTAGCAGATAAGGAAAGGCTTGTTCTTTTTTCATCCTTGTAAATAGACCATATGTTTTTTCAACACTGGAACTTGGCTTCCATAATTGAAGAAACATTGGCTGTGTGAAGTCTTGCTCCACAACTTGACACATCCTATGTTTTTTTTTTACACTTATGAGACCCAGGCACTTATATGCATTGAAATGATATTTATGATTGTATACATTTTTCATATGTATGTACATATGTGTTTATATATAAAATAGGAATTTCAGTTAAGGTGGATGAATTGTGATGCTGATGTATGTGTGGATTACATTTTGTGACAGATTCAGTGTGTGTCTACATATGTTTTTGTCTTTTGACAGGCTGCAGGGCATGTACATAGATTCCGCAACCTTGATGAAACTGTGATTCGTATGAGTGCTGAAACAAATGAGGGTTAGTACATTAGTACATGGTTTATGCATCTGTATGTCTATTAAGTGAATGTTTTTGTGTTTTGATGTGGTAAATGCATATATGCATAAGACTGCTTTTTTTTTTTTTTTTTTTTTTTTCAACCAGTATATTGTGTGTTTTTGGTTGGAACTGAATTGAACTTTGGTTTACTACTCTTGTCATAAAATTTAAATTGAAAGTTAAACCACCTTTTGATGTTGTACTGCAAAATTGAATATGATTTTCTATGTGAGCAAAGCATCTCAAATATATTTTTCTTTAAGTATACATCTTTTACAATATTTTTCTGGCATCAGTGTGAAAATCTGACGTTGTGCATTTTAAAAAATGTGTTGTTTTGCTCTTTCTGCTTTAGTTCCAGGCAGTACGCGCTGGACACATCTTTCAAGCTTCTATATGAATCGGAAGAGAAGTTGAAGAACATAGTGAACAACAAGTTTGATGCTGCTGTACATAGCCAGGACGTAGCCTCTGTTGAACGCTTCTTCAAAATCTTCCCCCTCCTTGCCATGCACAAGGAAGGCATCACAAAGTTCAGCAAATATTTGGCGGCACAGGTTAGTCTCAGTGTGCCCTTCATTCCAGATATGAGATATGTGTGATGTCTGCTTTTTGAAAAGCATTGGGAAGGTGTTACAAAATGCAAAGTAAGTATATCACAAAGTTGGTTCAAATATTTGATAGAACTGGTAGAGCTCCAACTTTTTTTTTAAAAGTGAATTCATAGATTTCCAATAAATGTAACAATGAAATGAACAAAATAGTTTTTTTTTTTTTCCAAATTGGCAAAAAAAAAAAAAAAAAAGTCACTTGAAGTGGAAAAATTGTTTGATTGGGGGATGGGGGCAGAAATTGTGGAGTGCTGGTCATGTTTACAGTAAGCTTGCAGATGTCACTGACTTCGCATAAGAACAAGCAGAAGAAGAATTTCGTCTGTTCAGTTGAAGGCACATCATTTAACATTCTGAAACTTCGCATTAGCAGGATGTTTGCAAAAGTGGAAGATAAAATATATATAGTGAATGGTTTTCATATTTATTACATTTTTTCCCATTTTCTTCATCTTCAAACCCCCCCCCCCCCCCCCCCCCCTTTTTTTTTTTTTTCAAATCTTTGCCAGGTTATTACTATAATGATGGAAGAATTGTTAACCTGCACTTGTTTTCCCCCACTACTTAATTGTTCAGCTATAAATTTATATATACATATAAATTGAAAACATGTGATTTCTCAATGAAAGTTTGAAAAAAGAACTGAATGAAAAAAGTGAGTTCTCGATAAAAGCAACAGATTTAGATGATAATTTTTTTTTCCATTTGTCTGGTCATTTTACATAAGATACATACACAATATCATGTACTTGTATCACACATTCTCTGAGGTTCATATGTGCGTAAGTTCCTGAATATGTGTGTACAAATTACTGCGTTCTTGCTCACATTCATGCACACATCATGCTTATCATATGAAAGATGGACACATACATGGACATGCCCATTTGTTCACACTCCACAGGCACAGACATAATCATACATTTTAAAGAGACATGAATGTTTAAATACTCAAACTTTCTTGTTGAATATGTGCACAAAACACACATTTGAAAATCAGTGATATATTTTTTTGCCAGTTCAGCATCCCCATCCTCAGATTTTATTTTTCAAATATCTCATCAAAAACATGTGTTTTCAGATCTCAGAAAAAGCAGACAACAACCTGAAACTGGCCCTGCACACATCAGAAGATGACAAGCGAGGAGCTGTCCTGTTCGCTGACACAATCACACTCCTGTTTGAGGGCATTGCTCGGGTGGTGGAGATACACCAGCCGCTGGTGGAAACCTATTATGGTCAGACACAGTTTTCTTCACTCGCCCTCTAAAGTTGCAAGTTTTTTTTTTTAACAACCAGGTTAATTTTCTAAAGCTTCACTCAAATAGGGATACTATTAAAACAAATTATCAAACCCCCCCCCCCCCCCCCCCACCCCCACCCCCTCCTCTTCTCTCCTTCCTTCCCATCATGTCCTGAAATCACACCAAATTTTAACAAGAAAATGCAGTTGTGAATGTAGCTTTATGTGCATGTGTGTGCGTGATTTGTTGATAGTTATGACTCACAATTGTCACTTGCCTATGCTCGGATGACATAATATCCACGCCAACTTGTCACATAGGTCATTGTTAATGTCTGAGTTGTATATGTCGATTTAGAGGTGCCTGGGTGCTTGAGCTGTCCACAATCATACAAAGTATACTGTCTTAGCTACTGTCACTTGCTGTTGTTAGTCACACAGGCTGTAAGACCTGGGAGAAGGGGGGGGGGGGGGGGGGGAGCAAGGGGATGGGGGGAGGGGAGAAGGGTTTTTGCTGGCTCCCATGGCAGTGTAAATGACTACAAAGACAGGGAAGTGACCGTGGTGAAATGCTATGGGTTCTTTTTCTTTTTTTTTGTTTAATACCATGTCTTTCTACACAAATTTTTTTTACATGACCAACATGCTTTTGTAGAGAAAACGGACCCCTCAATAAATAAGCAGATTAGTTGTTGATGAGCATTGACAGTCAAGTGGATTCTCATGATACTGGTAAAAGGTCAATTTCCAGTGGAACTAGATTTGAAGGTTTTTCAAGATTCTTATGAGAAGCAGCACTGTTGCTTCATTAATTCATATCCTGTTTTTGAGGTGAGGACAGTCGTTAAGAACTGTTTAGACCGGTGATCAAAACGTATGATCTTGAAATGTACAGAGAATACTGAAGGGACATCTGGCACAAGGGCTACCTTTTTGGGCAGTAGGGAGGGGCTGGGGAGGGGGATATTTCACCTTGCATGAGTGTGTATGTATTTGTGTGTGTGTGTGTGTGTGTGTGTGTGTGTGTGTGTGTGTGTGTGCTATGCATGGTGTGTATGCTATGCATTCATGCTGGTGTGTGTGGTGTTGTGATGCAGGTCCAGGCCAGTTGTTTGCCATGCTGCAGATTCTGCAGAAGGAATGCGACAGGCAGACACGCAAAATTCTGGAACATTTCAAGTCCGAAGGCAGTATGACAAGCTGGGTAAATGTTGTAAGTATGCTGTCTGTTATTGACGATAATGATGATAATGGGGTACTTAGAGTGCTCCATGGGAAGTGAAGTCCTAGTGCTTTCAAAGGAAAAAATTGATAAAACAAAATTAATAAACATATAATAGTTCTGTGAGAAAACATTGCACAAAAATTGAAAATGTAGTGCACTCACTAGCGCATATACTTACGTAAACAAAAAACACCCATCAGTGCATGCATACAAGAGTGCATCTGCACAGAATTCACGAACATGCAGTGGAAGAAATATTGCGTTGTTCATCACATTCGTTGCAGTCTACATTAAAGTGTTAGGAGTTGTTAATTACGTGATGTCTGGGCCCCCAAAATTGTCTACTATCATGCTCAATATACTAGGTTACCGCCACTTTCTTTATTGTCAGTCACATTCTACAAAACGTTAAAAAAAAAAAAAAAAAAATTAAGCCAGTTTGGAAGGCATTACAAAATGGCGGCTGGGGGAAGGAAGCAACCTGGAGGAAATGCCGCACAGCTCCTTGAAATATAACAGTACATCCAGGATAGCAAGATGGTAGCTGAACGTAGACTGACCCCATGATGGGCCAATAGGTAGTTTAGCAGCAGAGTGGATCAGTGTACTGTTAGAATCCTTGAGGAAGGAGGGATGCTTATTCTCCCTGGTAATGCTGTGATTGCAGTTTTAGTCTCTGAGGTTTTAATAACTGTGCTTTTGTGTGCAGTATCGTCATTCCAATTGTTATGGCTTTGTTTACAGGTGAAACAGTGCAGCAGAGTATGATACTACAACAGAAACAAACAGTAGGTGAAAGGTGAGAATTGGTTGATTTGTGATGATGACCTTTCTGAGGGTTTTAACATAAGTTTGTGTGTGTGTGTGTGTGTGTGTGTGTGTGTGTGTGTGTGTGTGTGTGATTTTCAGAGTTGGACAAATGCTTTTCTTTTTTTGCATTGAAAACAAATTGGTACTATATCTCATAGTCACATTCTCAGTCATTTTAGTTAAAAAATGGAGCATGTGAAACTTGCACAGTAAAATTGCAACATTACTGATTATTTCTACATGCACACACACCAAACACACGCAAGCCAAATGCACACACACACGCGCACGCATGCACACATGCACGCACACACACACATACACACACACACACACACACACACACACACACACACACACACACACATATTACTGTGTATGTGGTATATGTCTTGTCAGAAAAATAGTAGTCTCTGGCAAGCTGGGTAATATATTATGACACACAGAACTAATTTGACACATCTTTGGTGTGCCCTTGTTCAGGATGGATCCTCGACAGCTGGATGTTGTTCTCTCTGAAGTGGCACTCATCAGTGCCCGCGCCGAGCTTTACTCCAGATTCATGCGCCGTCGTGCCCTGGTGAGTTTCCATGGGGTTGATGCCAGGGAGCCCTCAACTCCTATTGTTTTCTTAGGTGTTTGGGGTGTTTGTAGGGAATCTGGAACTGTAAGATGCTTTGCATTTCATTAACCTCAGCATTATGTACAGACCATCATGGGTGTCCTTGAACCGATGGTTCTTTGTGAAGGAATAAAGACTTTGTCATCAGTACCCCTTCCATAGCCTGAACATCTGTCGCACACTCTCTGACCTCCATTGCACCCCTGCTCCAATCACTAGCAGAAGATTTTTTCTGTTATATGTTGAAATTTGGAACATAGGATTTCTTTCTCTTTTTTTTTTTTTCTTTTTTCAATGGTCAGACTGACAGAGTGGTTTCAGTTGTGTGATTTTGCTGTCAGTAACACCAGTGAGTGAAAAAACAAAATAAAAAAGAAAATGATTTTGGCATTTCGCATTCGCATACTTACGTGTGTATGCATTTGTTTCATCAATATCTGGGGGAAAAAAGGATCTTGACAAAAGGAATATTCTTAAGTTTGGTGTGGTCATTAAATCAACTTTGATGTGGATTTCAATTCTTTTGTTTCAAAGGCATGTATTATGTGACTTGGAACCTTTGCAGTAGAACAGAATATTGGAAAAAGACGTCAAGCTGTTACACAAAGGCCACAATGCAACAACCAAAAAACTCGCCAACCTCCTCTGATTTCCTGTCTGGTTCATTGGAAACTTGTAAATTCTGTCGCAGAAATTTGAAACCTGAATTACAGGATTTTGCTTTTAGTCATGTGAACTTCTACATGATGAGTGAGTATATGTGTGTGTGTGTGTGTGTGTGTGTGTGTGTGTGTGTGTGTGTGTGTGTGTGTGTGTGTGTGTCCACGCGCGCATGCTTGTTCTGAAAATGAACTTTCTTTGGTATATGAATGGGTCTTATCTGTCTTGGTTTTTGTAACATCCATCAAATGTACAAATGAACCTTAAATACCTGAACCAGAATATACAGAAATCATCATTCAGGACTATGCTCTCAGTCTTACTCAGCTTGAAGGTGTGGTCTTCCTTTGATTTGTTTTATTTTGATTTCTTTTTTAAAAGCTTTTTTACCTTTTAAAAACAAATCACCTGTTGTGTGTGGTACACAGGGTGACTTGGAAGTGGCCATGCCAGAGGAAGACAGCAGGAAAGGTAATGTTGACTTACCCTGATGTATCGGTGGCCTGACTTCCACTGTGTGTGTGTGTGTGTGTGTGTGTGCTTACGCATACGTGTGTGAGCATGCATTCATGCATACGTTCAAGTGTGTACAAACACACGTCTGTTTGTTTGTGAATGTGTGCGTGTATTCATGGGCAAACTTAAATGTATGATCATAAACAATTTTGACTCTATGAAGTAATCTTAAGTTTGCTGTCAAGTTTGGTGAGACAGTTTACGTTTAAAATGAATTCTAACTGACATTTGAGGAATGTGATATGAAAGTTGCTTAGTCCTTGAAGGCAGATGTAAACAGTTCTTGTATGTTTTTTGAAACATTTTCGAGGAGTAAATGCATGCACTTTTACCTTTCAGCCCCTGCTTCATATACATACCTACACATTTACACACTCTCACACTCGCACACACATGCAGACACACTCTCTCTCTCTCTCTCTCTCTCTCTCACTCCCTCTCTCATGTGCAGTTGACACACACAAACACGCATACATGCTTCCCTCCTCCCCATTCCCTTCCCATTCATGCACACACATACACACATGCCCTATAGATAGATAGGTAGATATAGATATGAATAGTTAGATAGATAGATCTATAAATATATGTACTTGCACATGCTTACTCATTCTTTTAATGATTTCATATGCACTCACAGACACACACAGACACACACGCACACACACACACACACACACACACACACACACACACACACACACACACACACACACACATCTGTTCCTCAGACAGCTGGAATGAATGGTGACCTGTGCTCCATGTCTGCAGAACGAGTGAAGGAAGTGGAGACGTTCTGGTCGGGATGCGAAATGAGTCGTATGGTGCAGGAGCTGATTGGGGTCTACATCATGATGGAGGAGTACTTCATGAGAGAAATGATTCTGAAGGTATTGCAGGGACAGAACTTACGCCACCACAGTTAGAATAGTCTAGATAGTATAATGAATCAGGTTTAGTTATTTCATGCAGAACTGTTTTTTTCTATGTAGTTTGACTGATTTAAAGTTTGATTTTAGGAAGAGAGATATTGTGAATGTGCTTTTATTATTTTTCATTAAGACATTTAACTGATCTGAAGCTTGATTTTAAGCAAGAGATAATTGTAATTGTGCTCTGTTATTAATGTCATTGAGAGTACTCCTGACTTCTTGTCAGAAATGTATTATTTATTTGAGTCTTACTTGCATGTCTTAATGTGCTGTAACAGAAATAAGCGATAAGTCACTTACAAGAAAAATACGCCATATTTGTAAAGAACTTATAAATCAGCAATGTTTTGTAATCTTAATCTGTCACACATGAGAGAAGCGATCCAAAATCTGAGTAATGGGCTGAATAGAAATGATAGAGATATGAAACAGGCTAGTCCTTATGATGATGTCATATCATTGTAAAACAGCACAGAACTAAGAACAGGTTTGTAATGTAATTTTAGTAGGATCCATGCCCTGCTGATACTTCAGTTCCTGTTGCTCAGATTGTTAGACTGTAAAGTCAAGACTCTGCATGGTAGGTTCATGGCTAATAGTTTCCCTGAAAATAATAGCAATCTTTTTTTTTTTTTTTTTTGAGGAAGTCTCCATGAGAAATCTTTAAAGATTTAAAGAAAAAAAAAAAAAAAAAAAAAAAAAAAAGAGGGGATTTTAGGGGTATGAGTGGCTGACTGTTTCCAAATTATTTAACTGAAAATTGATTATTGCACGAGAGGAAGAGAGAATGGGGATGGTGGGGGACTGCAAGGAAGGTTAAAAATAAAAAAAATAACTGGTTAAAAACTGTGAATAAACCTACTGCTGTAGACACCTGAGAATGATGTAATGGAACAAAAACATGTTGAAATTAAAAAAAATGAAGTATGAGGAATTAAAAATTAGGACCAAATATCTCAGGTCTCAATCTGCTTTTGGATTGTTCTTCAGTTTTTTTTTTTAGAGAATTGTTTTTTTTTTTTTAGTTTACTCAAGTATTTTAGTTAGTGCTGATGTTCCCTGTTCTTGAAATCTCAGAGTGTAATGTTGAATGATCCTTGTCTTATTCCATTGAATGTCTGTGTATGAATCCTGTCGTTCACACTACAATACTTAGACACAACCTGGCACCAACATCACAGTGATGAACAGTCAATGCTTTGTGTGGTGCTGACAGGCGGTGAGTATGGATGCCATAGAGGAAGGACAGCAAACATCCAGCATGGTGGATGACACCTTCTTCATCGTGAAAAAGTCCGTCAGGTCAGTGATGTCCACTTTTCTGTGCATTAAGGTTACATAAATCAGGGGAAATTCAAGAATGGGGTTGAAGAATCAGAAAGGAAGTTTGAATCATGTTAAAGGAAAAAAGAGATGTTTGAAGGAAATGATGGTCTGGATCCAGCAACCAGTGAAATGGTAACGGCAATATTTGTTTGACTCAGTCCCTTATTTCAGTGCTTTATTTAGGGTGGGCTGAAGAACTTGCTCCCTCTGTGGATGTTGGGGGAAGGAGGGGGAGCAATGGTTTTTTAGCGTCATGAAAAAGCAGAAAAATTGGAAAGATCAAGAGAAGTTTTGGTGATTAACGTTGCCCAATTTTGTTTGCATGTGATTCATACTGTATACATTGATTATAGAATCATAGTCATGAATATTGTATGCAAAAAAGTCATGAACTTTTACAAGTTTGACAGTATTTCAACCCATCTAAATACATGCAACTTATAGCACAAGGTGTCATACTTAGTGAAATAACATATAGAGTGGATCAGTACAACGGATCAGTCTTCAGCACATCTGTTACACTTCATGACAGTATTGGGTCACAGTGACCAAAGATTCACTTTTAGCAACCCTGCACTGGACTCATATATGCTGGTGGCTCAGAGAAGCTTGTTTCATGCTCTCATTTGAAAGACAGGCACCTACACCATGGCACTAGGTCTGCAGGAGGGAGGAGGAAAATCCTGACCAGAGAATTAGTGTAAATTTGTAGTATGTAACTAACAAAATTTTTTTCACACACATACATTCTTACAGACAAACCATCAACAGCAGTGTTATTGATAGGGTGTGTTCATGAACAGATGCACATATTCTCTTCATTTTGGGTGAATTTTCATTTTTTGTGAATCCACTTCTACCCACAAAAAAATATTCTTCTGGTGAAAAGAAATAGGATTGAACACAGTTTAACTTTAAAAGCAGTCAATTTTAGTGAAGAAAAGACACACCAAGATGCCTTTTCGATCATTTCAGGAGTATGATGCAAAAAGTCAATGATAACAGAGCAATAAAGGAAGTAGTGCAAATTATTTGTTCTCCTGGCCTTATTTCTGTGCCACCAGCCTTCATGCATATGATCGAATTAAGTTTTATTACAGTCACACATCCTCCTTGTTCTTTCTTCCCCCTCCACTCACCAAATCTTTCTTTTTTTTTTCCCCTCAGAGTAATTATGTAGGTGACTATAGTAGGCATGCACAACTGTGAAAAGTAAACAAACCAACATACAGTTATTCTCTCTGACGTTCTTGCAGGCGAGCTGTGTCCAGCTGCAGCATTGACGGAGTGTGTGCCATGCTGAACCATGCCTGCACCATCCTGGAGCAGGATTTCAGAGAGGTGCTGTACCAGCGGCTGAGGGCGGGGTTCCCATCGGGCTTTGACCTGCAGCAGGCCTACAACCTCGTGCAAGCCAGCATCACGCAGGGCAAGCTCCAGAGCTCTGATGCTGCTGAGAAGGTCAAGGCCAGAGCCAGCTTCCTGGTGAGCGGCTAAGTGTGTGTGGAGTGAGATTTTGACGTTGTTTTTAGGTGTGTTTGTGGGCTGGCTCATGTTACAGTGGTGGCTTGTGAGTTTGTATGTGTATTTGTATCATTCTTTATTATTCTTATTGATGATATTTGTGTGTGTGTGTGTGTGTGTGTGTGTGTGTGTGTGTGTGTGTGTGTGTGTGTATTATATGGTTTTTGGTTTTTGTTAATTTATTCTTTGTTTGTATAATTGCTTTTAAAAAAAAAAATTGTTTAATGTTCTTATTCCAGACATCCCTAAACAATGCCGAAGTCAGCTGTGATTACTGCAAAGCTTTTGAAAAACAATTTGGAGGTAAATCTGTTCTCTTTCTTTCTTTTTGCTTCTTTCTGTCTATTGTTCTCTTTCTTTTTTGTTTCCTTCTGTCTCTCTGTCTCTTTCTCTCATTTGTGTTGTGATGATCTGGGGAGAAAAGGGGAATTAGAGAATGCTCATGCTTATGTTTCTTTTGGGGGAGGTGGGAGTGAGGTGTTGTTGGGAAGTTCTGACTGGACAGTGAGAAAGACTGTATTGATGATTACGCACCTACCCTGTTCGGCACAACTAACCACAAAGAGCTGTAGAGATCTTGGATTATTTGTCTTGGCAATCCTATGTCCTACTGTTCTTCTGATCTATTGACATATAGTAGAGAAAGTATATGAGATGATAATATACATACAGTTTGTGAGTGCGTGTTGTATTCCCTTTCTTATTCAGTACATGTTCTGATGTATTCCATGAGGGTCCTGGCAACTCTGTCCAAGTGAAAAGAGGCCTGCATTCTGTCAATGGGTGTAAAAGGATGAGAATGTTGTATGAATAGAAGACAGGAAGATTCTGAAACTTATGCAGATATCTTTCAATGCATTTGTCTTTAAAGCAATGATAACCAATTTGCCTTTTTTTTTCAACCAGGATGAAGTGTCCAAGCTATACGTTCAGCAGTGTACAGAAACAAGTAAAGCTAAATTAGAGGTAAGTGATACTGTTGTTTCATTTATCTTGTCTGTATCTGTGTGCTAATGTTGTCTGTGTATACACAAGTATTCACACTGTGTATACACAAGTATCACACAAAGGTAGAAATTCACAAATGATTTTGAATTGTACTAGGAACAAGTAGATAAGAAACTCCTTCCCCACCTCCACCTCCACGTTGAACCTCCCAAATTCCTATTTGCCTCCTTTTAAAGAAAAGAAATGGTTAGTAAAAATAACTATTGTTAGTGCAGTGACATGTCAGCAGACATAATAACGTGCTATTCTGTACAGTCATTCATTGCATCTCTTTTTGTTTCCACTGTCAGGGTTTTCACCAAATCCTTGACACTCACTCGTGTACAGTCACAGTGAGCACAATTGTCCCATTTCAGAGTTGTCTGAGCGACCTGGGCACGGTGTCAGGGCGGTTCAAAGACGTGTGGGATTTTGGCTTTTCCCAGCTTTCCTCCAGCGCCATCAAACCTCGCATCAAGCCGCTCGTCGACTCCTTCCTTTCCACAAGTCACAACATCTCTGAGGTTGGTGTTTTGTTCTTGGCTAGCAGCTGCTTTCTGGTTGTTTACTTTTCGTTCAACCCCATGATTGTTACATTGAAAGACCGTAGAGAAATCTAGTGACTGAGTACTCCTGAATTCTCTTTCACATGGGATTGTATAAAATGGCAGCATAGTGCTTGGAGACTTTAGAAACTCCTTAATATGTAGAGTCCCTGTTTCAAGGTTTCAAAAGTCTTTGAGAATTTTTCAGCATGTTCCGGCTTTTTTTTTGCTTGAGTTTTGGTGACTAAGGTTGGTTTTTTTTTTTATTTCTTGCTTTTTTTGTTGTTGTTTTAAAGTTCTGTGTTTTTTTTTCATTTCATTTCATTTCATGATATCTTTGTGCGTGTGTGTGTGTGTGATGCTGTTTCAGGAGGAGTTTTTCCAACTATGAGGCCAATGACCCATGGGTGCAGGGCAGTATCGTCACCCTGGACACCATGCTTTCTACCTTCAAGGTAAAAGAGTATGTAGGGGTAACGAGAGTAGGTAAATTTCTGGTGTTATATGAGGATAAGAATGTTTAAACCAGTGACTGTGAATTCGGGAGCAAGGAAATTATTTTGATATGCCTAGCCTTCAGTTTAACTGCAGGCTGGCAGCTAGTGTGGTCTCCTACTCAGAATTGAGTTTGTTTGGGGCTCAGGTAGGAAGATCGGGACTGCAGTGGAGTTTCATCCACTCAGTGAATACATCTCTGAGAGTGTTGCTCAAACTTCCTGACCTACACTGAAGGTCTCTTTATCTCTTGGGCCTGGTTGACGCTGGGATGCATTATGAAAGTGAGAGTAGAGTACACCCCTGTCTTGGAGTCTTAAATGAAAATGAGAATCCTTAGCGTCATCTTGTCCTGATCCCCATCAATCAGCATAAAATTTCAAATTCTGTTGCCCTTCATGCCTTGCTGACACGGTGACCTCGGTTTTGACTTCCTCTCCATGTCTATGCCCTTGGTGAGGTGCTGTTGTCGTCGCCAGCACTGGCCAGTTCATGGGGACTGTTGTTGCACGGAACCTGTGGAGCCCTCTGGAGGGAAAGCTCACTGATGCTTGCTCCACAGCTAAACAATTTGTATCGTCAGTAGGAGGCTTAGTCGCGGTGGTGTCCTGCGTATGTTGGATCAGAATAGACTCCACTAAACACCACCTAAGTGATGTTTTAGCAGTGCAGTGTCTCCTCTGGTGGGTTGCCTCATGAAGACTTAGCACTGACTGTTCCTAAGGGCTGCTTGGTCTGGACATGCCAGCTGTAGCAGTGGATGGGGAGTTGAAATGGGCAGTTGGGGTGCAATGTCATTGAGGTGGGACAAAAAAAGAAAAGAAGTAGTTTCATTTTTTAATAATAACACAGGTGAGCAAACCTCACGGCATGAAATGACAGTTGATTTGATGTACCCTTCTCAGCGAAAGAGGTGAGATGGCTGGAAGTGTTGCTGAGTTGTAACCTGTTTTACTGTGCTCTGTTTCACACATTTTTGTTTGAGATTACTTACAGTAGCAAATCAGAATGTGGTGGTGTTTTTTTTTTATGCTAGCTGAATAAACCACAGCCACTGGTGATATGGTGAGAAAAATGAAAATAGATTGTACAGGAGAATATGTTTGATCCCCCTCTATGACTCGGTAAGGTTTCGTGGCGTGCAGAGTTCCTTGACCAGTGCCAACTACGACACCTTCGTCACCTTGGTGACCACGGAGATCACGGTGCAGTTGGAGAAGGCTGTGGGGGAAAACGTCTTTCAACAGAGTGAGTGCTTTGTGCCTTGGGTTTTGTGTTGCTTTTGTGTTGTTTTAGCACTCTAGGTTCTCTTATTATATGTACATTTACCCATGTCAACGTGGAGTCTACAGTCTTTATCCTCCTCCCTCCATCCTGATACGCACTCTCTTTTCTCTCTCTCTCTCTCTCTCTCTCTCTCTCTCTCTCTCTCTCCACTCCTCCTCCCTCCCTTTCTTTCCTCTTGAGACTTCTGATATTGATCAAGTCAGTAAATATGATTGCCTAAATTATTTGTTTTGGGATAGTGTCCTGTTTATCGGGGTAGTTCAGTTATCATTGTACATTTGCACATGTGTATGTGTGTGCGCGTGCGTGTATGTTTAGTGCATGTGTGTGCATCTGTGTGTGCACATGCACTATTCTTAATCTTTGTATGTAACTTTTTGGCATAGTGTGGCTTTAACTGCAATTATGTTTGTAAGTTCCCCATGCATATGTCAAAATTCTTCTTAGTTGAGGCAGATTAAAATCTGAAGTATGTAGTTGGGCTTTGAATGTCATTTGTGTGTGTGTGTGTGTGTGTGTGTGTGTGTGTGTGTGTGTGTGTGTGTGCGTGTACATGTGTGTATGTACACAATTTATGTATGCGTATGTGTTCATGCTTTGTAACCTCATCCTGTTCAAGTCATACAGGATAGGACATTTGTATGCAAGTGCTTTGTATGTATGTGTATGCATATGTATGTTCATGTGAATGTGTGTGGTGTATGTGTGTTTTGTTACATTATTACAGTAGAAGTCATTTTGGGATGGTTTGCTTATCAGCATGCAGATGTTTGTTTATGGTGCATCCATTTGATGTGAGGGATAGTAATTAGGAAAAAAGTGGGGAGCATGATGTATAAGAAGTATCCAAGTGGTAATGATACACAATTGTAAAAAAGGTTTGGGTTACTCCTTCAAAAAGCTTGTTCTTATTCCCCTTTGTTTTTTCCTAGAATTTGGGTACATTTTATAAGTGGGGAAGGGGAGGGGGGAAATACCCAAGAATATTTCTATTACAAAAATGGACATGCATATTTCATGTCTGTTTTATGGTGAAATTATTAAGTTTCTCTTTGACTCATTTGTACCTGTTCAGTTCAGTCATTTCTTTTGTTGATAGTTGGCCAGAAAACTGAGAAGCTGAAGTCTTTAAAGAGTTTGGCAAATAAGAAGAAGCACGCTTTGAAGCCTGTTTCTCAGGAACTACTGAGTAGAGTGCTGTTGATTCTGTACTTCTCTGGCTTCTATAATAGCTTTGGGGTACTCAACCAATTCATTTGAAAGTAAACACAGTTGCTTCCCTTACATCATTTATTTACTGAAGGCGCCACCACTGCACTCACTTGAGAGCTGAATGAAATCCATTTGCGAGCACAAGTTTTCTCCTTTCTTTTTCTTTCCTTCTTCTTTGTGGTTGGCCATTAGAAATTCAACAGCTGTCATATGATTCACATTGAGTACTGCAGCTCTGCGTGAACTTTGACTGTTGTCACAAAAATCAGATGGAACTTGAACATGACAATGGACTGTTGATATATAAATTATAAGGAAAATGAAGTTTGTAGAATTACTGACACATATCAGTTGAAATGTTGACTAAGGAATATGTCTGTTGGAGCATTGACCTTACACATTGTTGATACCATGATGCACTTGCTCAAGGAGTTTGTGTACTTGTGCTTGTTGCGCTTTTTTGTCATTGGTGATAAATTGTGTGTGTGTGTGTGTGTGTGTGTGTGTGTGTGTGAATCTGTATACTGAATTTTTTTTTTTTCAAATTTATTTTCCATACGTTGATTTGTGTTTGTAGCTAGGGGGACTGCATTTGACAAGGAGCTACGGGCGCTGGTTGGGTATTTATCCTCTGTTACCACATGGACAGTGAGGGACAAGTTTGCCAGACTCACCCAGATGGCCACCATCTTGAATCTAGAGAGGGTACAGAATGGTTTACATTTGATTTCATTTTATTTATTTTTCTCATCCTTACCAAACAGATGCCATATTTTCTCCTACTCGGCATGGAACATCACCATATTATCAAGATCTGCATAAATCAAGTTTGGATAGCGAGGGAGCTAATTATGCCTGCTACTTGGGATTAGCCTTCTGAGTAATCGCCCTTGATGAGCTTAGAGGTCATATCTGATGACCTCTTCAAAGCACCTTTTTTTTTTTTTTTTTTTTTTTTTTTTTATTGATCTGTGTATTTATCTCTCTGTTTATTTAATCATGGGAAAAGCAGTCTATAAAAAGATTGTTGACGTTACATTTTCTCCCTGATATCTTAGATATCTTTTCACATAAAATGTGTGTGGAGCCATTGTCTCCTCATTTAGCTGAATTTTCACCTGAAAGATATGTTCAGAGAATTTTGATGGAATACTTTGAGGCAGAATATGTGGTCAGTGTTCCTGAGACAAGCTACGTCATGAAGGCTGAGTCAAACTTACATGTAGGTTATAGTACTGTGTGGAGGTTTTCTGCAGCTAATATGATGAGCTTGTTCGTTGGTAATCTTCGTAATGGAAAGGAAAAGAAAATGCCCCCTGAAGTTGAAACGTGACTGACAAGATTACAGGCTAAATAATGGTATTTATTTACTCAATTCACCCACCTTAAGAAATACAATCATTGACCTTTGGCAGTCTGTAGAGATAATACCTAGGAATGCCAAGACAGACATAATACTTTATATTACTGCTTGGTTTCTGTTTAAATTTCTAGTACCTTATATTTGTCTGCTGAGCCCATAGATGTTGAAAATTGGGAATCAGGATTTGTGAAAGTGCACACATGAAAACAAAACGGGGAAAAAAGCAGCAGTCATTCAGTCTTGTTCTGCAGCTAAGCAGTGTGCCCAGTATGGGGTGTTGGGAGCTTAGTATATGGTGATCTGTATATGTCGGATCGTAACAGGTTTTTCTGAACACCAGTGATATGACTAAGCAGCATAACAAGTTTTTTTTTTGTGTGTTGTAGATGGTCGACTGGCAGGCAGCAGTCCAAGAATGATAGCAAAGACTGAAAGCGGATTATGTAGGTGTGGTGGTTTCATACTTAAGTGAAGATTTGATCACATCGAAGAATGCCACTGACAAACTATGCAAGATGGGACAGTCAAATAAAAACTGGGGGAAAAAATGAATGTTGCATACTCTGTGGAGGTAGGCTGATTGAAAGATTTTGTTCTCAGTGTTGTTATTCCCATTTTCACAGAAACTCCCCCACTGTTTTTTTTTTTTTTTTTTTTTTTTTTTTACAGGTATCGGAGATCATGGATTACTGGGGCCAAAATTCAGGACCACTCACCTGGAGATTAACACCTGCAGAAGTACGACAGACGCTTAGCCTCAGGTATGGCGCTGATATACAAAATAGATGTAAGGAAACACACGTGTGTCACAGAATCCATTCCTTGTGATGAAGGCCGTGTGTTGGGGCTTCAACATGAAAAATGGAATAGAAAAGGCTGTTTGCTTTTTTTTTTTTTTTTAATGCATGTGTGAATGAATATAGGTCCAGAGAGTCATGGAAGGGATGATGAAAGTCAAAAGGTGGGTGGAGTGAATTTTGAGGGAGGTTGGCATGCAGATTTTACTTGCATTGCTACAATCTTTGCTATTGCAGTCAAACAGCTGCAGAGCCAGCACAAAGCATCGAAAGGGCAGGAGTGTGTGTGTGTGAACAAGGGTTTGTGAAAATTTATAAATATCTGTGAAAGAAGTTTGATAAAGTATAACCTGTAGTCACTTTGGTAGTTCATAAATTGAAGTTGGTAGTCCCATCTCCCAACCCAGGTTTTTCCAAGTTATATCCATTGTGTTCTTATCATGTAGTGTAGTATGGCATATGAGCATGAAAGGAGAGTGGGCATGTTCTGATGATGTCTTTGATGTGTATACCTGCAATTTCATTCATACTTTGAATCTGTTTAATTGGTTCCTGCTTCCTTTACGTGGCTAGGAGTGGGGGTCAGTTACCTCAGAGAACATCCTGTTTGTGCAACTGGCTAGAAAGTGTTTGACCTTGAACTTCTACTTCCCATGGTACATGCACCAAGCTTACAGCCTGACTGCCAGAACCTTTAACAACCTCACTTAAGTTGTCAAATCTGCATGAAGCACAACTTTTGCTTTTAATGTCAGCAGCACCATTCTTCCCTCTGCCCTCTTATGTGTACCCTGTGTGGTAACCTTTATGAGTGGCCTCCCCTACCCTTCATCATGCAGATTTCTGTTACTTTGTGGGAGCAGAATTTCATGCCTGTTAAAGAGATGGGCCTCTCTGTACATGAGGTCTTCTTTTGGGATATGTTTTGAATTAAATGGTCTCTGTTTTTCTGTTTCTAGGAACGACTTCAGAAGCGATGATATCAAGCGGTTAAAATTGTGATGATGACTCGGGAGCTGCCTTTGAGAACTGCCACTGTCATGATTTGATCTTCAGTCATTCAGTGTGGGTACTGGATTCGGGAAGTGGAGGATGGTTAACCCTGTGCCACTTACTGTGATTTATGAGCAGTGTAGCGACATCGTTTCTGCAACTGTTGCGGTCCTGCTGTGTTCCAAGAGCATGCAGCACTACGACTGACTTGCTGAGCTACAGTGTTTCATCAGCGGGAAAAGTTTTGGGTTTTTGTGGAGGGTATGTGCATGTTTGGTGTATGCGGGTGCTTGTGTGCTACTGCACTGGAATGTGGGTAAGAAACCAGCTGTACTGTCTGCAGTTTTGGTATTTTGCAAAGGGGGGGGGGGGGGGGATGGTGAATTCAATGGACATAACCAGATGTTGTAATAACAGAAAGCAGTTAAAGTCCCTTGATAACCATCTTGCCTGCATAACTGTAAACAGGCAGAGGTTTGTAACAATCATTGTTGAATCAGAATTTGAGCCAGAAAATTATTGCCTGAACATACATGATCATAAACTTCAGACCAATAGCTTCTAATTTTAAGTGTGTGTGGAAATGGTATGAACATTCATGATGAGCTGAAGTGCTGAGGCATATTTTATAGCCCAGCTGACAACAGTGGCCACATAAGGGCTGGACATAAACACTGGAAGTTTCATTGGAACAAGTGTGACTTATAAATAAAAAGGATTAGGGAAGGGGAAAGTGGCCTGTCTGAGAAGAACAAAATGTGTGTTCAGCCTAAAGTTTTGCCCAAACAAACACTCAAATTAGTGTACTTACAATTATATGAGACAGCAACTCCAACATACCGCCTGTCTGAACAAGCTGTGTGAGATATTTATTTTTGTTAACAGTTCATGATTATTGAGCATAATGATTTTGACTCTGATGCAAAGAAGCTTGAGACAAGTGGAGCAGATAATTTTGAAGAAGAAATTGCATTATTCTGTTCAGCTGAGGATTTCAGTTTGTTGGATTCATCCATTATCAGCCCAGTGCAGACACAGTTGTGACTGGTATGGTATCATCACAGAGGGGAGCATTTTAGACGTGATGTGCATATGATCATTGACTTGGTGTATTTTAAATGTGGTGTACATTCCGGAAATCTCAGTGTATAATTGGGTTCTTTGTTGACTTTCATGAGGTGCTGTTATGTGTGTGTTGTGACAGAGAGATTACATGCATGTTTGAGAGCAGGTTTTCAAGTACAGTTTCAGCCTTTGTGTGTGTACGTGTTTGTATGTGCAATATAAATCCAAACTGAAAATAAATGGTGATTTATGACTGGTGGTGCTGAGTTGGGGAGGTTGAGTGTCACCAGTCTAAGTGTCGAGAGCGGACCAACCCACAACTGCAGAATTCATTTACCTAGATGGCACAATCAGACATGACGCAGGAGCAGCAGCAGCACCAAGAACAGATTCAGCAAGGCCAGGAAGTCTTTCAGAATGCTGAACACGGTGCAAAGGTCACCCCACTACTGCACCAAGACAGGCTGAGGTTGTACCAAAGCTGCGTCTCTTCTACTCCACTGTAAGAGTTAGAAATTTTGAGAATGACAGCCAAGCTGTCAGCAACCTCTGTACAAAAGAATCTATGAAAATTCCTGTGTGTGTTTTGATCCAGTGCCATCTTCATGCAACAGGTAGTTGCCTAGGGCAAGCAAGCAGTCATGAGCACCATCATCCTGGGGTGATGGAGATGGACTTGGCTTGTCACTGGAATAGAGCAGGACACTATCACTCGAACTGCCATTCGCTGGATGCCAAATGGGAAACACAGTAGAGAGAAAGACCCAGGGGACACCTGGCGATGTATGTCGAGGGAGAATGAGGGAGAATCGAAGTTCCTCAAATTCACCTTGGAGTACCCTCCTGAAGAAAGTGCCAAACAAACCAGCATGGAGAATCTTTGTAGTAGCCGCCCTTCATGTTGAAGACATGACGGGCAGGTAGTAAGCTGATCCTGAATGCTTAAAAAAAAAAAAAAATGGATGCTGACATTTATATAGTTTGTTGTACCATATACTGTTTGTGTGATGAAGAGAGGGTAGTATACATTTATAAAGAAACCACTTCGTAGTTGAAGGTTATCAAAACATATGTGATATAAAGTAACATAACATCATTCCAAAACCTAAGCAAGGATCTAGGATTATGTGGAGTGAATGTGTGTATAAGATCTGTTGTTTTAAGATGTTTGAATACTGAGATGTGCTGCATGCTTTATTAAGCTGTTCATTGATATTCAACAGCTGGATTTAAGACTGATGAGGTGGTAGAAGAGCTTGCATTCAAGGATAATTTTATAATTTGCGACGTTGCCCTGTCAGTGTAGTTGGTGTGTGAGTGTGTGTGTGTGTGTGTGTGCGCGCACGTGCATGCGAATGCATGTTTGTGTGTGTCTGCGTGGTGTATGTGTGTGTGTGTCTGTGTGTGTAAGGTGTGTATGTGTGGTGTGTGTGTGTGTGTGTGTGTGTATGTGTCTTTCCCGTGCGTGTGTGTGCTATAAATGCAAATGAAAATGGATGGTGTAAGCATGTTTGCATTTTTCTCTTGTCCATTTATGTTGAAGATAGTGTGTGTGTCTGTGTCTGTGTTTTTTTTGCACACGCTACTATGTGTGTGGGAGAGAGTAGATTTTACATCTACACGTATATGGATTTGGAGTTGTGCTATTAAATGCAATATTTATGGTAGTGTTTTGTTGGACCCAAACCGCTATGGACTGTTCCAGGACACCAGGTAACTATGCATCATGGTATTAGTTTGCTAGTGTCTTGACCATATACAGAACACTGGGGACACTGATGTTTAGCGGTGATGTTATATACTGTGGAATAAGCTTTGGGGTGATAACTGTGTTTCTGCCTAACCGCCACGTATTTAGTGGCTAGGCGAGTTTTATGTGTTGGCCTTTGAGAATGGGATGCTGAGCACGTGTGTGTGTGTATGTATGCCTGCATGTGCATGTGTATTTGTGTGGAGTGAAGAGCGAGTCAAAGTGAGTGTAAGTGCAGTGTTGGTGTGCGTGTGTGTGCATGGGTGGGTGGATGGCTGGAGTGGTTGACTAGGTGTGTGATAGTATCAGAACTGCCAAGTGCTCTACTGTTGGTGCTGCATGCTACGATTTTGTCAGCAGTGCTGGGATGCTACACTTTGTGTTACAATGCTATGCTGCTTCTCTCCCCCCCCCAAAAAAAAAAAAAAAAAAAAAAGAAAGGAAAAGACAAAAATTAAAACAACATGCTTCACAGACTTTGCAGACCAATATATCATATGTTTTTAGACTGTGAACATATTTCATCAAAAGAATGGCCAGGTTCGGTAAGGAGAGGTTGAAAACATAGAATGAAAATTTTATATAAGTCTAAAATCTTGCTACCTTGTTTAACTGGTTTCGTTCTAAGCCATTTTGTTTTTTTTTGCAGGCTAAGTCAAAACTGTGCGATAATTAGCAAGATTTCTGTCTTCTTAGTTCACTATCATGTCGTGTTTGTGTGTGAGGCACAGTGCAGGTGAGTCTGACTTGAATGCAACACTTTTGGCTTTTGAGATCTTCGCAGCTCTATGGTGTGTGTGTGTGTGTGTGTGTGTGTGTGTGTGTGTGTGTGTATGTGTGTCTGTGTATGTGTGTCTGTGTCTGTGTGTGTACAGAAGCTTGTGCAAATACTCTTGCATATGTGTGGTGTGTAAACATGATATCAATGGATTTGTGACATGGTCTTGGTATGAAGAGACTGTATTATCCAAAATTATGGCAGTGTTTGGTGGGTGGGTAAAGAAATGCTCTGAAATAGATTGCTTAAGTGTTCCTTTCTTTGTTTTCATGTCTGAGTGTGCGTGTGTTCTGCCTCTGTGCTTGCGGGGTGCATGTTTATGTGTGTGTGTGTGTGTTGTGTGTGTGTGTTTTGAGAGAGAGATTGCTTTACGCAATGAGACACTGCTTATGCTTCTCTCTAACTTTGATTCACAAGTGAGATTCACATCCTGACAAAATCAAATCAGCGATGCTGGTCATTTGCCAAGGGACCAGTTCTCTCCTCTTCAGCAGAACGTGTATCTTAACAAACTTTAATCGAATGGATTGTACACATTTGGAGTGGTGACAGGTCTGCTATGTAGTGAAACATTTGACTGTAAGTGCAATGCTCAGCTTTTATGCCCAGACTTTTTTTTTTTTTTTTTTTTCGAATTTCAGAGTGAGGTGACTGAGGTGGAAACCAGCTTGAAACATACTCTGCTGCCGAACAAAAGAAACAAATTACACAACTTTTTTTTTTCTTCTTAATTTTTCTAAATTTTGATTCACACACGTATGAATTAATCTTCATATATTCTTGGGGGTTTGTTTGCCTTCACACACACACACACACACACACACACACACACACACACACACGCAAGAACTTAATTAAAACTTCTCATCCATCCTGTATTTTGGTGGATGGGTGCATTAGTGGCTAAACACTTGTATAGATGGGAATGGGAGGGTAGGAGGAGGAGCCAGGAGGGGGGGAGGTTGTCTGAGGATCTACTGCTGTCTGTCTGTCCCTAGAGTTTCTTTGTCCTAAATGAAGCAGGTTCACAACAATGGCAGTTGTTTGGGTGAAAAAGAAAAAGGCACATGCATGCACACTTACTGTTATGGGATTACTACTCTGAAAAGAAGACAGGGGAACAAATATTTCATAGATACACTCGAACAGCATGTATGCATGCACTCTTGCACACACACACACACACACACACACACACACACACACACACACACACACTTGCCCACACACTTGGAGAGAGAGGAATAAAATGCTTTCCAAATTGAATAGCTGAACAGCTTGGTTTCAGTCTGTTCCGTTCAGAAATTGCAAGAGTAAATCAAGGTGAATATGAACAGTTAACATATTTAAATCGATTGGGATGCCACGGATCTCTTTCAGAAATTTACTCGCTTCAAAGACCTTGTTGGATTTGTGTTCGATGGTTCGCTGGCAACACTATGTGACAAGCAAAAGCTGGATGGATTTGCACTTGGGACTGGCGCTCAAGGAAGACGGATCTATCGCACTCTACAGTGGACCCGTTCAGTCATCTGAAGATGAAGAGGCACCCAGACAGCTGGATTATTAGAGATTTTCTCTCCGGAGTTAATCTACATCAGTGAAAACACACTGTAGTCCCCTCCTAGTCTCTTGGATGAAATTGTAAACCCTGGTTCCGTGCTATGTTTCATGCACGTTTAATCCAGTACCACCTTTATGGAGAGATGAAGGCTATCGTGTGCCGTGTGAGAAGGATGGCACGAACAACAAAACCCTTGGCAATGCAGTTCTTACACACACACACACACACACACATGCACACACACACATACACACACACACAAATGATTTCCACCGCAGTGAATTAAATTTATAAGGTGCATTGCAGACCTCTCTTTTAAATCCCCTAGTCCACCCCGTCCCCCTCCATTTTATTTTTTTATTGTTTAATTGACTTTTGCCATGTCTGTTGTCATGATGCAAGAATAATTGGCCTGCACTTCCCCCACTACTACTTCATTCATCAATATATATATATTCTACCAGTACAGATGTGAATGCTTATCACCCCCCCTATTTCTACTACAATCTAAGATATAAGAGCAAGCTTTGTTTATAATTCAATATTTCTTGCAGTCATTGCAGCAGCAAGCTGCCTCTGTAAGTTGCTGGAATGGTGCTCGGTACTTATCCTAATATATATATATATATATATATATATATATATATAATGATTCATATATTTCTTGCTTCCTCACACAGGGACTTTATTTCACAAAGCTCTTGCATTTTGGGGTTGATATCCTGAGCTTTTTGCATAGTGTATTTTTGTCATATCTTGTTTGTACAGTGACCCAAAGCCAAAAGGCGAAAGCTTTGTGAAATTGAATCCCTGGGTGGATTAAATTAACCAAGAAAGATAAGAATCGTTTGATTATCTTTGTTATCTTTTGCTCTACATTTTGTTCTACTTCTTGCTGTAGAGTGGTGCCCTGCCCTTTTGGGAGAACTGAACTTTTTAAACTATGACATGGGAGGAGAGGAGGGTGGAGAGATCGGGGTGTGGGGTGGGGTGTGTGGATTGGGGATTAGCAACACATGCTTTTTGTGATGTGATGGGCAGTTGGGGAGGTGGGTGTGCTTGGTGGGGGCTGGGGGTGAGAGAGTGAGAATATCTGTGAAATTGTTTCATTAGTTGATGACTGAATACCTGGCTTCATTCTTGTGCCTAAAGTCCCCCAAGGAAGACCTGTTACAGGCCGAAATATTGGGAATAATTATATGAGTCTGTTTTTTTTTCTTCGTTTTTTATGTGTGTTTATATATATATATATTCGTTTTATGTGCGCTTATATATATATATATATATATATATATATATATATGTGTGTGTGTGTGTGTGTGTGTGTGTGTGTGTGTGTAATAGTTTAAAAAGTTCAGTGTGTGTGTGTGTGTGTGTGTGAGAGAGAGAGAGAGAGAGAGAGATGGCCTCTTGACAGTAAAGGGCACAGACCTGCTTTTTGTCGAAAGCAGCGCAGCACTGGTATGCAATTATGGGAGTGTATCTATTTCATCGTGGACGACAGTTACCCTACTTGTTCATGATCTTCCCGATTAGGTCCTAGTGTGAACTGAAAAGCAGAGACCACTGAAAGGACAACGCCCAGTTTCACAGGGCCTGATACACGCCAGAAACAACCCAAGAAAAACTCAACGTCTTTGAACCGAGACTGTAGGTTATTATAACCAGAGGGATAGGGTGTCCTGACCTTTCTTATAGTTATTCATTTATTGACTGATTGATTTACATATTATTTATGTAGTTATTTATTTATTCGTTTATTATCTTCATTGATTATTATTTATTTATTAGTATTAATTATTATCAATTTATTGTATTATTTTTCATTAATTAATTTATTTATCTATGTATCTATTCATTTATTTATTTAACGACAGTAGGCCTAACCAGGTTCCCCCGAGTCGCTGGAACTGCCTGACGCAATACTTGCGTCGCGTGACTTTTCTCGCCACAGCCGGAAAGAAAGAATTAGAGAAGGAAACGAAAGATTCCCATTGGTTGAAAAAGGACGAAAAGAATTTGAAAGAAAAGAAGAAAGCCGAAGGGAAGGCAAAGGGGAAAAACGAAAGTAGAAACACCTGAATGAAAGAAAGAAGTGAAAAGAAAAAAAGAAAAGAAGAGGACAGAAGGGGAAGAAAAGGAAGAAAAAAGGAAGAATAAGAAAGAGAGAAAAAAAAGGAAAGGAAAAGGAAAGAGAAGGAAAAAAAAGGAAGAGGGAAAAGATAATGAACAGAAGAATAGGAAGGAAGTAAAAAAGGGACGTAAAATGGGAAAGGAAAGAAAGGGAAGAAAGAAGAAAGAAAAAAAAAAAAGCTAGCTTGATTTCAAACACGGGACCAACAACCAACCCAATCCCAGTGCTTGCTCGGCTTGGCTTTGCCTACCTACACTATACAGCCCACGCAACGCACGACGAGAGGAAAAAAGGGACTCCAAACCATGGAGGGGGGGAGGGGGGGGTGAGGGGGGGGGGGGGGGGGGGGGAGGGGGGGGGCGTGAAAACAGGGGGGGAGGGGGGCGAGACGATGAAGGGTGGAGAAAAAAGGGGGGGGGGGGGGGGTGGGGACGGGAAGACAAGGGGGGGCCCTGGGAAGGGCGAAGGGGCAAGTGAAGACGGACAAGAAAGGACTGCCCTGGGGACGGGGGAGAAGGAGGCGTACAGGGAGACGTCTCGGCATGGCACGCGCTTGCTGCTTGCTTGGCTGGCCCCGTCGTACAAAGAGTGCCGGATGTGCACAACTTGCCAACGTCACCGCTGACGCGTCAGGTGACGAAAAAAGAAGGGGCCCGGGGGGTCGCCGCGCCGGCATTTAAAGAGGTCACCACGCTTGTGTGTTCCGCCGCCGCACGCTGCCATTAGTCAGTTGGGTGAGTGAGGCAAATCAAAAGTCGGAGTTCAAACACAAAAAGAAAAAAAAAAAAAAAAAAAAGAGTTGGATGGCCCTCTGTCTTTCAATCTCCCTCTCAACTCCCTCATCCCCTCTCAACTCTCCTCCTTCCTCCGACAGATTTCAGTCATTCTCCGGTGGAAGTCGGCCGCTAAATAAATGCCGGGAGCAGTCACGTGTTAACACTTTGCGGCCGCAGTAAATATAAGCGAGGAAATGCCTGACAGCCGTTTTTGTGTTTGGGGGGGGGGTGAAAGGTTGCTTCTCTCCTCTCTCTCCTCTTCCTCTCTCTCTCTCTCTCCTTACGTACGGATGGCCCGGCACGCGAGCGCGAACGCCCTGCAGTTTTTTTGTTTGTTGGTGCTCTCTGTGATTTCTGGTGGGGAAAATTTGGGAAAATTTCAAGGTACCGTCACAACACACACACACGCATGCACGCGCACACCACACACGCCTGTGCTCATTGCACGCACGCACGCACGCACACACATGCGCACGAGCGCACGCCACACCAATGCGCCATACACACGCGCGCACCACACACACACACACACACACACACACACTCGCGCGCGACACACCACATGCATTTCCCCTCACTGTGAACTCGCGAAAAGAAAAAAAAAAAAGAAAACCGAAAAAAAAAAAAAAAAAAAAAAAAAACGAAAAAAAAAAAAAAAAAAAAAAAAAAACAAACTGTGAATCTGAATTCATTCTCATTATTCACAGGTTTGTAAACTTGTTTGGAAAGCAGAAAAATAATGGAACACCCGTGATGGATCGAATAAAGTTTGTAATTAGACCTCCATGTCAGCGATGAACGAGTGCCATTTCGCAATAAGAATAAAACAAAAAAAATAATACTACGGTAGCACGTACTTAGGAAAGCATCCAAATTAGGTCGGCAAAGTCATCTTCGGTCTTTCCGGTTGCTTGGTTGGAATCAATAGCGGGCTAGCAAGTGGGGAACACTGTGGCAATCTCTGGGGTGGGAACGGTTCAAACCGACTGAAAAATACCCATGGAAAAATAAATAAACCGTTGCAAACGAGTGACAAGAGTTTTAAGGAAAAGAGCGGGAAAGCTTTTCCCTATTGTTTTTTTTTTCTTTTTGTTTGAACGAGAAGACAGAAGGGAAAAGGGGAGAAAGGGAGGAAGAAGCGGAGGCAGGAAGGAAGAGGAGAAAGGAGGGGGGGAAGAAGGGGGGCGGAGGGGAGGGGGGGGAAGAAGAGGAGAAAAAGAAGGGGGAAGGAAAGGGAGGGGGTGGGGGGGGGGAAGGAAGAGGGGAGGAAGGGAAAGGGGGGGGGGGAGGGAGAGGAGGGAAAAAAGTAAAGTAGAATAGATAAAAAGGGAGAAAGGGAGGGGAAGGAAAGGGAGGGAAAGGGAACCGAGGGAAAGAGAGTAAAGGAAAAAGGAGGACAGGAGGAGGGGACTAGGACGAGGGGAAGGAGGGGGAGGGGAAGGAAGGAGGGGAAAGGAAAGGGGGGGGGAGAGGGGAAGAAAACGGGAGAAAGAGGGAAAGGGAAAGGACGGAAGAGGGGGGGAAGAAGGGAAAGGGAAAGGGCTTATTAGGTGAGGGGGAAGGCGCCCGCCCATCTCATTCTCTGCTTTCTCCTCTGGTGATTTCGTTACTGACTGAAAGGACTTTGTCGGAAGCATGTCACACACCATCAAAATCGTCTTCGAAAGCATTCATCTTGTCGAACGCATGTTGCCCACACTATCAAATCAGTATTCATCATCTTGTCGAACGCATGTTCCACACTATCAATATCAGTAGT
>JADBJO010000296.1:702500-707500 GCA_016801955.1 Conus betulinus
ATGAACAACACATCAATTTTAAAAGCAAAGATAGAAATACGAAAATGAGCCAGTTGAAAAGGGAAACCTGTGGAGATGGGGGGGGGGGGGGGGGGGGGGGGGGGGGGGGGGGGGGGGGGAGATACTTCATAATCAAATTTTTGCTAATCAAAACGTGATCATCCATCATCAACGGATTCGGCAGTGAATGATTTGTTTCTTCCATTCACCGAAGTCGCAGTAGTGAAGTGCTACATCATTGTTAACACAGAAGTACTCTTTGAGTTTGCCGATTTGTATTATAGTCAGGTAAACAATGTCAGAGATTTGAAGTACGGGGCATAAACGAAATCCTATTGAGTTCAGAAATGAATTTTGGCACTGTGCGCTCTGAATTCTTCTTCCATAATAAGGGGTTGTGTCTGAAATCAGCTCAGGAACAATATCTGTTAAGTAATCAGGTCACCAACCGTGAACCATTTTAAAGTAATGTATTAGTTTTACATCTATTTCTCCTTTCTTTAAGTGTCTAAAATCCTGACTCTGGGTATAAATTTTTGATGATTTGTCCTACAAACAGCTCCAGTTATCGTTCTCACTGTATAGTTCTTATACAAATTTTCCGTAGAATTTTGGTTGTGCATATGTATATGTATCCCATAGACTATGGGCATAATAAAAATGTGACAGTGTAAATGATTATATACAAAATTTCCGAAGAAGTTGGCTGTGCAGCTGTATATGTATCCCACAGACTATCTGCACAGTCAGAAAATGACAGTGTATAGGATTTGTACACAATTTACAACACATGAGACTTTACACAAGCAATCAACTACATGCTTTTGATCTTGTTGTCTCATTTAGAATGACTTTGGGGTATGATACTTAGATACTTGCGCTTAACTATACCATTTAGATATACAGTTCCAAAATGTTAGCTGGGTATTCAACAACAATACCGACGGCTCTTTCTACCAATCGCAGGGAAGCTCACATAATTCAGCGAACCACGTAACCCGACGTATATACTAATAAATGAGAAATGAGATGGTAAAAACAAAGACGAAGTAGGTTTACTTATTAACCTTCTTTCCGTTCAAAATCCACGTCGCCTGCGACAGACCTGGGATAATGTCGCCTTCAAAATGTAAAGGTCAAAAGAGATATCTTCCTGATTATGTGCAAGCCCTTCCATTTTCACCCATGTACTGAAAATAGTAACGACCACGGATTGGTAGAAAGAGTCCTTGGGCTTTTTATTTCCCGAGACCTGTGCAGGGAGTTTTCATCATAATCATTGTCATGAATACTTACATAGCGCCTATCCTCGTTTACACAAAGGGCTGCCTACCTGGGTAATGCTGACTGAAGAACTGCCAGCTGGATTCGTGCGCCAGTGTGTAATGTCCTTGAGTCCCGGTTCCTCTTTCACCCCACCCCCCACCCACCACTTTCTTCTCCTGCAATCCTCCCGCTCCCTTTCAATCCCCGTATATCATTATTGAAAAAAATTCTTCAAGCGCTGCGCAGTATGGTTTCACGGCTTAGTATGTGAAGCAGAAGAGAGAGAGAGAGAGAGAGAGAGGAGAGAGAGAGAGAGAGAGAGAGAGAGAGTGCATGCGTATGTGTGCATGTATGTGCGAAACATGTGTACGTCTGTTGTTAAAGTAGGCCATCCCTCCTAGTCCCAGTGACGGAAATAGAACACAGGCGCGTGGCATGGATACTCTGAACTAGCTTGAGGATAACGCGATGACAAGCACTTAAAGTGTAGATAACCGTGAATGAAAAGCTTTTTTTACCTGGTCTGTGCACTACTGATATCGCAACTGTTACTGTTCAATCTGAAGTAGAAATCGGAACTCTTCAACTCCCGAATCATTGATCATAACCACACAGCTTAACCTTATTCAGACCCTTATCTAATCTAAACTGGCCTTAACCTTAATTTAATTCTGACCTGAACCCTAACCTTAACGTAACCTTGACAGCATTAAGCCCCCCCCCCCCCCAAAAAAAAAAACACACACAAAAAAAAACACAAACTTATTAATAAATGGTGCTTGTAGTGTGGAGGACAGTAGAACTATCTTCTTCTCTGTCAGTCAATAAAGAACAGGATTCCGCCCCCCCCCCCCCCCCCCCCCCCCTCCCCAAGACGTTGCAATGAGAGAGACGTTGCAATGAGAGAGAGAGAGAGAGAGAGAGGAGAGAGAGAGAGAGAGAGAGAGAGAGTGAGAGAGAGAGAGAGAGAGAGAGAGAGAGATCCCCTCCAAGACGTTGAAGATCTCTAGACAGGAGAATTCGAAGAGAGAGAGAGGGAGAGAAGCTTTGGACGAGAGGGGAGAGAGAGAGAGAGAGAGAGAGAGGGGTGAGAGAGAGAGAGAGAGAGAGAGAGAGAGAGAGAGAGAGAGAGAGACGAGAGATGAGTCGAAGACGAGAGACTCTGAGGAGAGAGAGAGGAGGCAGAGAGAGACCTAGAGAGAGAGAGAGAGAGAGAGGAGAGAGAGAGAGAGAGAGAGAGAGAGAGAGAGTAATTAGAGAGAGAAGGAGGAGAGGAGATGCCGCATGAAGGAAGAGGATGAATTCTTGAGTAGAGATTGGGGCGAGGAGGAGACGGAGAGATGAGGGAGAAGGAGAGGAGGGAACGAGAGAGAGAGAGGAGCGAGGGGAGGAGATTGAGGAGAGGAGAGGGGAGAGAAGGGAGAGGAGAGAGAGAGAGATGGACCCGATTGGACGGAGAGGAGGAAGAGAGGACGGAGAAGAGAGGAGAGAGACGAGAGAACAGAGATGACGGAGGAGAGGAGAGAGAGAGAGAGAGGGAGAGAGGGAGGGAGGAGGGATCTTGAGCAGAGGGAGGAGGAGGATAGAGAGGAGAGTGAGAGCAGTGGAGACCCACCGGAGAGGAGAGATTGAGAGAGAGGAGAGATCGAGAGAGAGAGAGATGAGGGAAAGAGAGAGAGAGATACCTTGGGACGCCGATCTGGTTTGTACGGACGCAGAGAGAGAGAGAGACCGATGAGGAGAGAGAGAGAGAGTAGAGAGAGAGAGAGAGAGAGAGATGTAATTAAGGTAATTGCCGCATAGGATGTGGAAAAAAGAAACAACCACCTAGAGTGTCTCATTGAAATGCTTTAAGGAACCCATCAGAAAGCAACAACATGTATTCTGCAGTTCCTGCGTATGTTCAGTATTCCTGACTATTAATGTCATTGCAAACTCAGAACACACATATTGGACTTCTAGGCCGCCCACTAAACGCTACAAACACCAAGGTAACGGCTTCAACCTTTAGGTCTTCGTCAAAACCATCAAGATTACTTGCGATGTCACACATTACGCCAAACATGCCTAAAATTACAAATGCCAGGCACATGTAGCTGGAATATCGATCGAAGGTGGTGTCATGCGCCTGTGGATATCCTGATGTCATTGTGCTGTGTCAGACCCGGAAGTTTTTGCGATTGCCTTAGTTCGTTTTTAGAATTGCCACGAATGCAGCAAACTGCTTTCAGATTTGGGAGTCGATTGTTACCTTTGACAGAGGCAAAGACATTGTTCCCGATTATTCTTTTTTTTTTTTTTTTTTTCAGGTTGTTTATAGGATCTTATGAGTCCGGAGATCTGTTAGGTAGTTGGAACAAAAGTTTCGGTTTGAAGCAGGGGCGGAAAAGATGGCTGACATCTCAGGTTTGTGGCTGTTGCGAGTGCTCATGCATGTTTCCGTTGCATTGTGAGGGCAGTTTGGTGGTCTGTATTTCATTTTCTGCTGAGTTCACAACAGAAGACGTCGCTCTCTCTCAGTCTCTGTCTCTGTGTCTCTCTGTTTCTGTCTCTGTGTGTGTGTGTGTGTGTGTGTGTGTGTGTGTGTGTGTGTGTGTGTGTGTGTGTTTCACTCTCTCTCCTCTCTATTTTCTTTCGCCCTCTGTCTGTCTGCTATTCTCTCTAGCTGTCTGTCTGTGCCTGTTCGTCTGTCATTCTGTCTGTCTGTCTGTCTGCCTCACACACACACACACACACACACACACACACACACACACACACACACACACACACACACACTCACATACACACGCGCGCGCACACACACACACACACACACACACACACACACACACACACACACACACACACGCGCGCGCACGCACGCGCGCACACGCACGCACACACACACACACACACACACACACACACACACACACACACACACACACACACACGCACATGCACGGGCGCATGTATGTGTGCTTGCTTGTTTGCGTGAGCGCGCGTGCGTGCGCGCGCGCGTATGTGTGTATGTGTTTGTGTGTTGTGTGTGTGTGTGTGTGTGTGTGTGTGTGTGTGTGTGTGTGTGTGTGTGTGTGTGTGTGTGTGTGTGTGTGTGTGTGTGTGTGTGTGTGTGTGTGTGTGTGTGTGTGTGTGTGTGTGAAATCCCATTTAAAAAAATCTGACATAAGTTTTTTTTTTTCGTTTTTTTTTTTTTTTGGGGGGGGGAAGGGGTAGGTGGGGTGGGGGGGGGATGGGTGGGGGGTGGGGGGGTGGAGGAGGAGGGGGGGAGGGGCGGAATAGTTCAGTTGGTAGAGCGCCGGACTCGTAATCCAAGGGTTGCGGGTTCGAATCTCCGCCGGGCCGTTTTGGTCCATGGGGATTTTTCCCTCGGAGTTAACATTAGTTCTGACTCCATTACCCATATAAAGATGTGAGAACTGGACATTCAAAAAGAATATGTTGAATAGATAATGGGAGACCACAACCGCAATCTACAGCCTTAGAGAATTTGGTTTTCCACGAGTTTAAACGCATTTTATAACATTTTATAAATTATACTAGACAATGATCTTTGACTTAACACTTACGTTTTTGCAGGAAGTTTTTCATTGTTCATACAATTTTCTAATAGAGAACTGATTTCATGATCATCCAATTTTAATCTACTATCTGGATTTTTTCTAAGAGCACCCTCTTTTGCTAATTTATCTGCTATTTCATTTCCATAGATACCACAATGGGATGGGATC
>JADBJO010000296.1:715000-722500 GCA_016801955.1 Conus betulinus
CTCCTTTTTTTTTAGTTGATTTATTGATTTATTCATTCTGTTTGTATTTATTTTGTGTTCATTCAAATCTCATTTACTCAATCTTATGCTAGTGTGTGTATGGAGGCAACTTCAAGGTGATGCTGATTTAAGGCGAAGTGCACTTTATCTGTACATTTATTATTTGTCCGTCCGTTTTCTGTGATTCACGCCTTGTTTACAATGATATTGAATCAACCAGAATTGATCTGTTACTGTTCTTTTACTATTCTATGATTTTATGTTGGGTGATTTCAGTCTAACAGGAAAAGTTCACAGGGAAAGAAAGTCGATGTGTGAAGAGGTATATTGGTGGGTGGGTGAAGAGGTGGTATACTGTGCAGTATTTTAGCCCTTCTGTTTTTGTGGTGCAGTAATTACGGTTGTTGTTGTGATAGGCCGCATTATTACTGTTACTACTTCTACTATTTACTGCTACTACCACTATTACTACTACTACCACCACTACTACTACTACTACTACTACTACTGCTACTCCCACTACTGCTGCTGCTGCCGCCACCACCGCCGCCGCTGCCACTGCTGCTGCTGCTGCTGCTACTACTACTACTACTATACTACCACTGCTGCTGCTGCTGTTGCTACTCCTGCTGCTATCAGTTTTTGTTTTCGTTTTTGTTATTGTTATATAATTAGCATGAATAATATTATGGTTATCGGTGTTAATAGGTATTATCATTGATACTGCTGGTAATAATGGAAGCAGCAGGATAAGTAGTAGTAGTAGTAGCAGCAGCAGCAGCAGCAGCAGCAGCAGCAGTAGTAGTAGTAATGTAGTAGTAGTAATGGGTTTTTATAATGCGCAAAATCGTGATAAAATCAGCTCTAAGCGCACGAAAAAAAATATATGCGCGCGCGCGCGCGCGCGCACACACACACACACACACACACACACACACACACACACACACACACACACACACACACACACACACACACACACACAACTGCACATGTGTTATGGCTCTAAAAGGAATAGAAAGGAAAATCACGTACAAAATAAATATTACTTACTTACTTACTTACTTACTTACTTAATCCTCTTCATCCCGCAACCCGAGACATAAGGAGCCAACAAGCTCCCTCCAGCCCTCTCTGTCCTGGGCAAGCCAGCTCAGTTCATTCCAGGTCTTGCCTGCCTCTCTCATCTCCTCCTCCACTGTCCTCCTCCAGGTGCTGAGTGGTCTGCCTCGCTTCCTCTTCCCCGGTGGTGCCCATCTCAGCGCAGTATGAGGGAGTATGGTCTTGCCCATCCGGAGGATGTGTCCCAGCCACCTCCACCGCCGCTGCTTCACCTCGGCTACAATAATGTTTATGCCGGTGCGCCTTGACACTTCCCTGTTGGTGACACGCTGCTGTCAATTAACTTTCAGGATTCGGCGAAGATACCTTCCTTCGAAGCCTCTGAGCCTACTCTCAATCTTCTTGTTGGTTCTCCATGTCTCTGAGGCGTATAGGAGTACTGAGCGTGTGCGTGTGTGTGCATTAATATTTATGGGTTTAAATAATATTAACCCATAAATATTAATGCACATTAACCCATAAATATTAATGCACACACACGCACACACTGTGGGCTGTATGGCTCTAATCACAACTAATTTAAAAAAAAGAAACATCGTGTACAAATATTGCTGCATGCACCTCCCCCCCCCCTCCCACACACACACACACACCAGCACCCACAGACACACGCACACACACACCTACACGCGTGTCATAAATCTACCGAAAGAGACGGGAAATATACGCATCTCGGGTTCCCATGCCGAGTGAGTACAGGCTGCAATGGGAGTAGCAGAGTAGTCGTGGAGAGAACTATTAGGAAGAAGAAAAGAGATGAGTTTTAAGAGCAGTCTTGAAGGAGAGAGAAAGTTGGCAGTTGACGGACAGAGAGAGGAAGTTTGTTCCAGGAGAGTGGGCCAGAAACAGAGAAGGCACGTGGGCCAAAGGTACTGAGTTTGGTACGTGGAATCCGGAAAGTGAGAGGATCAGAGGAAGACCGGAGGGTGCATGAGGGTTTGCAGATATTGAGTAAATTGGTAAGATAGTCAGGGGCTGCATTGTTGAGGGACTTGTAACAAATAGTGTCGAGTTTATAGTGTGTGCGCGTTTCGATACAGCAAGCCAGTGAAGTTGTGACAGAAGAGAGGAGATGTGGTGTGGTCAGTCGTTTTCTTCTTGAGTAGAAGCGTGCAGCATTGTTTTGAATACGTTGTAGGGTGTGAATAGAGGATTCATTGACACCAGAAAGGAGTGAGTTGCAGTAGTCGATACGAGACATAGTGAAACAGAGGACAAGTTTGACAGTTGCTTCGGTAGAAGGATGTTTTCTGATCAGGCTGATGCGACAAAGATGGTAGCAGCAAGATTTGATGGTTTGAGTCATAAAGTTTTGCATGGAAAGGCTAGAATCAAGGTGGACACCCAGATTCTTGGCGGAGTCGGAAATTGGAATGGATTTGTTGCATAGCTGAAGAGAAAGAGATGGGAGCAGTTGAGAGAGCTTTTGACGTATTGAGCTGAAGTTTGTTGTTTGTCATCCAGTTCTTAACGTCAGAGTAACAGTCAGATGTGCGAGTCAAGAGGGTCTGAATATTGTCGGGTGAGTCACTGTCATAAAGCTGGGTGTCATCAGCGTAGAAGTGGTGTTTAAGGGGGTGGGGGATTTGATGATGATAGACAGCGGAGAGGTGTAAAGAGTGATGAGAACAGGGCCAAGGACAGATCCTTGTGCAACACCACAGGTCAGATTGCAGGCCTAGAATGAGTGCCATTGATGAGTACAGTCTGTCTTCTGTCTGAGAGGTAAGAGGTGAACCAAGAGAGGGCCATGTCAGAGATACCAAAAGTGTGCTGGAGTCTGATGAGGAGAACAGTATGGTCAATTGTATCAAAAGCTGCAGACAGGTCAAGGAGAGTGACAAGAGAGACTCTTCCAGAATCGGTTGTAATGAGGACGTCATTGAGAATGTGGAGCATGGCTGTTTCAGTACTATGGAATTGGCGATAGGCTGACTCAAAAGAATTGAGGAGATTGTTGGCAGAGAGGTGAGAGTTCAGCTGATTGACAACGACTTTTTCTAAGAGTTTTGACAGGAAAGAGAAAGAGAGGTTAGTAGGGTAGTAGTAGTAGTAGTAGTAGTAGTAGTAGTAGTAGAGTAGTAGTGCCAGCAGCTGCCAGCAGCTGCAGCAGTAGTAGTCGTAGTATCAGTAGTGGTAATTCCGAGTAACAGACCTTTTGATCATGTTGAATGTAAGAACTTTTAAATGTATTTGAAGTAGACATAAAGTGTATTTGTTATGGAAAGAGTGTGTGATGTGGAGAGAGAGAGAGAGAGAGAGAGAGAGAGAGAGAGAGAGAGAGAGAGAGAGAGAGAGAGAGAGAGAGAGAGAGAAAACAGCTGTAACATATACATTAGGTAAATAATGAGAACGCTAGTGTGTCTGTGTACCTCAGGTTGGTGTTGTGGGTGTGGATAGGCACACGCTACTGTTGAATGTTGATGCCAAGTGGACAGAGGGTCCCTAGTCTGGCAGAAAGATGGGATTCCTGCATCGCAGGCTCCAAGTTCTCACCCTGTGATTGCCAAAGCGTCAGGCCTCTGACATGATTGAAGTTGTGTTGGGGACGATTGAAGTGCAGTGAGTGAGTGGTTCGAGTCGATTATGGCGGATGTCGGTCAGGTGTTTAGAGATGAGTGTCTGAAGCGTGTGTCACTGACATAGATCTCAACATGCCATGTATGCCATCCATCGTGAATTGTGCAGTGAAATCTATCTCTGCCAGGCTGTTTCGAGACATGGTGACCTTTTCTTTGGAGTTTAGTTTGGCTCTGACTCCATTTCCCAAAAACTCCTTGAGTGAGACTATGAACTGAGATTCCGTGTGTGAACACTTGTATATTCTGCACACACATAAAATCCCCATAGCAGCTTTTGGAAGACAAGGTCAGTTTGGCCGTTGGTATGGATGACACGTAGGCACGTAGTACGCGCCCTCCGTGAATGAAAAGTGATAGAATGACTAAGTGACTGGTTTTAGGCTAAAAGAAAGGAAATGAACGAGTGATCTGGAGAAACAGATGTGGAGAGAGAGGGGTGTGTGTGTGTGTGGTGGGGGGGGGGGGGGGGGGGGGATAGGCCTGGGGAAGGGAGGGGGGGAAGGATACAGACGTGGCGTAACATAGCCCTGGGGGAAAATTAGACCTGTAGTGGGAGGGGGAGGGGGAGAGGGCTGAGCAGTACCCTACAGACCTGTGGAAACACTGTGAAAGACTTGCTCTCCAGATGAATTCATGGACATCAATGTTGATGCTATGTCCAGTTACTGGGGCATTTCAGTGGGCAATGGACCAAGCTTAGCGGTGCTTGTCTCCTATTCAAATGTCTTTTAGCATGCTGAGTGTTCGTATGTTTCCATAACCCAATGAACTCAGGTTACAGGATTTCTAACTCGGGCATCTTGCCTTCTGCGTGAGAGTATAATTACAAAGGAAGGTCAGCCATTAGCACGTTTAATTAGGCATTGTTGATCTGGGAGATCCAGATAGGGGGGGGGGGGGGGGGGGGGGGGGGGGGGGGGGGGGGGGGAGCTGTAATCCACGCTTTGCCCAGCAGGCATTGTCAGGTATGGAATCTACAGATTTCGCACTGATAGTCCAGTGTGAGCCACTAGACTGTCGCACATGGAATATAAACAAACCAGTAAATAAGAGCGCGCGCACGCGCGTGCACATGCACACAAACACACACGCACGCACTCATGCACACATGCACACACACACTCAGACGCTCGCGCGCGCTCATATACATACATACATACACAGACACACACACACAGACACAGACACACACACACACACACACACACACACACACACACACACACACACACACACACACACACACACACACACACACACACACACACACCTTCCCCCTACACACAAACCTTTTCATCTCTTCCCTCACACACACACACACACACACACACACACACACACACACACACACACACACACACACGAACGCACACACACACACACACACACACACACACACACAACACACACACACACACACACACACACACACACACACACACACACACACACACACACACACACACACACACACACACACACACAGACACACGCGCACGCACACATTTCTTTTTGGCTCGTCATATTGTGTAAACGTGTTGAAATGATTTATGTTACGGGATTTTGGTGTTCTAAACTTTGCATTCTGCTGGTTTGTAAATAGGTACTGGGATGTAAACGACCAATCTGTCGCCCCTGCCCAATTTGTCGCTCGGCGACAGATTGGTCTTCAAACAGGACTAATCTGTCGCCCAGGCAACAGATTGGTCTTTAACACCAGGACCAATCTGTCACCCGGCGACAGATTGGGCCCGGATGTTACATATTTTGATGGGATAGACCTTACAGGGAAGACATCATGATTGAAGAGGGAATATTTAAGCGGATAGAAAAACACAGTTTCACAGCGAACTGTTTTTGAAGTTGGAGTGTTTCTACTCCTGTGGCGGGGTAATAAAGAATCTCGGCCCCTGTAACTCTAGGGTATTGGGGCCAATTCTCTTCTAATTTGGTGTGAGGGTTTATTGTACCAATTCCTTTTGTGATAGTCACTTCTGGCAGGCACCTCTCGCACACGTTTTCTTAGTCTAGAAAAAAGTAGAAATAAAAGCAATATAGAAACACTCAGAGTATGTATTCACATTGAGATAGCATGAGAGATTGGCACCATGCCAGTGTAGAAGCTTTTCCAAAAATCTTGTTAAATTCTATTGGCCCCATGCTATCCCGATGTGAATACAGGCCCACGTCAATAACAAACAAGATGGAAAGCATATAAACGTACTCCCAGTTTATCCTGAATACGCGTCAGATATTCCTTAAAGAGGAAAAACCGTCTTGGGCTGGTGTAATCGTTAGTAATGGCTATTCTGGTAAACATCAGCCATCGTCTGTGACCTATAATGAAACATACTTACCAATTTTCAGAAAGATCGGCCAAGAACTTTCTGAGATTTTCCATCAAGAAGAAAACCATTATGGGCCGTAACGGCTATAACGGGTAAACTTAAACATCGGGCATCATCCGTTACCCATAATGAACATACCTACAAATTTTCAGAAATATCGGCCACGTACTTTAGAGATATTCCATAAAGAAGAAAAAAATGTTACAGGCCGTTACAGATGTAAGTAACGGGATAATGGTAAACTAAAACATCGGGCATCATCCGTCACCCATAGTGAACATACCTGCTAATTTTCAAAAAGATCAGCCATGTACTTTCTGAGATATTCCATAAAGAAAAAAAAACCCGTTACAGGCCGTTACAGCTGTGTAGTAATGGCTATAACGGTAAACTAAAACATCGGGCATCATCCGTGACCCATAATGAACATACCTGCTAATTTTCACAACGATCGGCCAAGTACTTTCTGAGGTATTCCAAAAGAAAAACAACCGTTACCGTTAGTAACGGCTATAATGGTAAACTAAAACATCGGGCATTCTTCGTGATTCGCTGGTGTACGTTAGTAATGGCTATTCTGGGTAGCATCGGCCATCGTCTGTGACCTATAATGAACATACTTACAAATTTTCAGAAAGATCGGCCGAGAACTTTCTGAGATTTTCCATCAAGAAGAAAAAACCATTATGGGCCGTTAGTAACGACTATAACGGTAAACTTAAACATCGGGCATCTCTGTGACCCATAATGAACATACCTACAAATTTTTACAAAGATCGGCCACTTACTTTCTGAGATATTCTATAAAAAAAAAAACAAAAGCCATTATGGGTTGTTTATAGCCGTTAGTAACGACCATAACGGTAAATTAAACGTCGGGCATGATCCGTGACCCACAATGAACACACCTACAAATCCTCAGAAAGATAGGCCAAGTAAGTACTTTCTGAGACATTCCATTAAAAAAAAAAACTATTATGGGCCGTTAGCCGTCAGTACGGCTACCGTAAACTAAAAGCCGTCGCCCATGTAACGGCTACAACGGTCATTAAGGGCCTCAGGCTGAAGGACGTCGGGCATCATCCGTCGCCCATTATGGACATACCTACAAATTTTCAGAAAGTTCGGCCAATACTTTCTGAGATATTCAATAAAGAAGAAAACCATTAAGAGCCGATATAGCCGTTAGTAACGGCTATATCGGTCAACTAAAACATCGGGCATTATCCGTCACCCATAGTGAACATAACAGGCCGTTACAGCCGTTAGTAACGGCTATATCGAGGTAAACTAAAACATCGGGCATCATCCGTGACCCATAACGAACGTAGCTGCTCATTTTTTTTTTTTTTTTATAAAGATCGGCCAAGTATTTGTTGAGATATTCCATAAAGAAGAAAAACAGTTACAGGCCGTTACAGCCGTTAGTAACGGATATAGCGGTAAAC
>JADBJO010000296.1:727500-730000 GCA_016801955.1 Conus betulinus
CTACTACTTCTTCTACTACTACCTCTATTATTAATACTGCTGCTGCTGCCACCGCCGCCGCTGCTGCTACTACTATTACTACTGCTGCTGCTGCTACTGTTGCTGCTGCTGCTGCTGCTGCCCTGCTACTACCAGTTTTTGTTTTCGTTTTTGTTATTGTTATAATCATCAGCGTTAATAATATCATGATTATCGGTGCTGATAGGTATTATCATTGATATTGTTGGTAGTAGCAGAAGCAGCAGCAGCAGCAGCAGCAGTAGTAGTAGTAACAGTAGTAGTAGTAGCAGCAGGAGCAGCAGCAGGAACAGCAGCTGCAGCAGTAGTAGTTGTAGTAGTGGTATTTCCGAGCAACAGATGTTGTGTGATCATGTTGAATTTCAGAACTTTTTAAATATATTTTGTACTAGACATAAAGTTTATTTTTGTTATGGAAAGAGTGTGATATATATATATATATATATATATATATATATATATATATATATATATATATATATATATAAGTTTAAAAGTATGATTAAAATGGAGATTAAAAAACAACAAAATTGTTTCGAGCAATGGCTCTCTCAGGTCAGGGTATGCAGTTTGGGCACGCTACCGGTGTTATATATATATATATATATATATATATATATATATATATATATATATATATATATATATATATATATATATATATATGTGTGTGTGTGTGTGTGTGTGTGTGTGTGTGTGTGTGCAAGCGTGAGTTCTGCATGTGTTTCACGTGGCCTGTAGGTTTTTTTTTTTTTACAATTTTGAATTTTTTGGGGTGCGTTCAGGGAGGGTGTGTTAAGGAATGGAGTGTTGACAAAGATTTCCATTTGTGCCTGCAATTGTTTATGATCTCTACTTTTGAATTCAGAGTTGCTAGGTGAGGTTTTCATAATATCAGCCACTTTTCTGTAGAGCATAGGTTGCATTTTCTAGAGATATTATTGTATGGTGTTGCTCTTTTCTATAATTTTCCATGATATATTGAAGTCTATTTTTTTTTATCTTTAAGTTTCCAAATGTGTTTACTTAGTTCTGTTTGGTTTTTATATTTTTCATTTTTGAAGGACTGTTTATGGTTTGCATATCTGGTTTTAAAATGGTTTGCAGTAATCCCTATGTATGTTTCTTTGTCACTATCACTATCTGTTGTTACTGTGGCTTGGTATACAATATTATTGTAAAGCATTTTGTTATCCAGTGGGCATTGATCTTTTTTTAGTGCAGTTACAAGATGTCCTTTTGTTACCCTTTTTGGCTGTGTTGCCTTTAGTTTTGTTAGATGAGTCAATTATGTTTTTGAGGTTGGGCATGCATGAATATGATAGCTTGATGGTGTTTTTATTGAATATTTTAGATAGTACATGATCTTTTGGAAATGATGTTATAAGAATTTTAAAAAATTCTTTTCCTACGTTAATCTTTATTCTTCCATCATATGGGGGATTATACCCATATGATCTTCCTTTTCCTGTTTTTTTCTTATTACTGTTCATGTTATTATCTGGGTTATATTGTAGTTTGTAGTTGTAGCCACTTTTTTCCAGCGCCTCTTGGTATTCAACTGCTGCACTGTTGAATACTTTCTCGTTGCATGACAGGTTAGATAGTCTTTTGTTTATGCCATTGTTTTGTTTATGCCACAATGAGACTCCATTTTCCCAAACCTCCCTTGAGTGAGACTATAAACTGAGATTCTGTGTGTGAACACTCGTATATTCTGCACACATGTAAAATCCCATTAGCTGCTTTTGGAAGACAAGGCCAGTTTGGCCGTTGGTATGGATGACACGTATGCACGTAGCACGCATTCTCCGTGAATAAAAATTGATAGAATGATAAAGTGACTGGTTTTAGACTGGATGAAACGGGAAATGAACGAGTGATCTGAAAAAAACAGATGTTGGGGGGGGGGGGGGGGGGGGGGGGAGCAGGGGCATAGGTCTGGGGAAGTGAGAAGGGAAGGATACAAACGTGGTGGAACATAGCCCTGGGGAAAACTTAGACCTGCAGGTGGAGGAGGAAGTGGGAAGGAAGAGCAGTACAGACCTGTGGCAACATTGCGAAAGACTTGCTCTCCAGATGAATTCATGGACATCAATGTTGCTGCTATGTCCAGTCATCAGGGCACTTCACTGAGCAATAATCCATGCTTAGCACTGCTTGTGTCCTCACCAAATGTCTTTTAGCATGCTGGGTCTTGGTATGTTTCCATAACCCAATCAACTCAGGTTACAGGATTTCTAACTCGGGCATCTTGCCTTCTGCATGAGTATAGTTTACAAAGGAAGGTCTGCCATTAGCACGTTTATGTAGGTATTGTTGATCTGGGAGATCCAGAGGGGGGGGGGAGGGGGGGGGGGGGGGGGGGGGGGGGGGGGGGGTACTGTAATCCACGCTTTGCCCAGCAGGCATTGTCAGGTATGGAATCTACAGATTTCGCACTGATAGTCCAGTGTGAGCCACTAGACTGTCGCACTTGGAA
>JADBJO010000296.1:737500-740000 GCA_016801955.1 Conus betulinus
CACACCTCACCCCACACTCCACACACAAAAACTCACTCATTCACCTTCACCACCTCCAATTTAACCCTAACTGGGATCATGGCTGGAAGAGAAGGGAAAAGGGCAAGTGAGGAAGGAAGGAACAACCAGGGGAGAGGTGGGGGGGGGGGGGGGGGGGGGGGCGTACCTCAAACCAACAGTAATTAAGAAAGCATTCCTTAGTACTTTTTTTTGTTGTTTTTTTTTTTGAGATATTTTAGAATTACAGTAGGCACAAAATTTCATCATTGTTCTAATAATAATTTCAAAATGTATTAAAAAACATCCTATACATCCCATCTGGAGTCATCTTAGATTTTTCATAATAAATTACACTCTATCATACTCCCCCTCATCCACCCCCCTCCTCCTCTCCACCCCCACCCCCACCACCCTCCCAGCAAGTGATAGGGACCTCGTTACTATATAATTTTAATCTAAAACTCCAAAAATTATTTAGAAAATGAAAGTTTTAGGGCGGAATGTCAGATTATCTAAGGATTTTCTCATGCCCCCCTCCCCCATGCACACCCCACATTGGTGTGTGTGTGTGTGTGTGTGTGTGTGTGTGTGTGTGTGTGTGTGTGTGTGTGTGTGTGGGAGGGGGGGTGCTTTTATATATGTGAAAATAAGGATAGAATGGGTAGCCTATGAGTGGGTGAGTGAGGGGGTGGAGATGTGTATATACTGTAGATGGGCTCAACTTTTAGCGATAAACCTGGGGTAGCCAAGATAATATGATATAGTATGGGGGAGGTGTGGGTGTGTGTGAGGAGGAGGGGAGGTGTTTGCTGGTCGTGCGTGTGTGTGTGGTTGGGTGGGTGGGAGTGTGCATATACATGACTGTTTGTGTTGCAGATGCTGACGAAGCCTAAATGAAAGGCGAAAGCTTTTAAAAAAAAAACATGACGAGTGTGTGGTTGGTGTGCCTGCATTTATTTTTTTACTCTCTCTCTCTCTCTCTCTCTCTCTCTCTCTCTCTCTCTCTCTTTTCTCTCTCTCTCTCTCTCTCTCTCTCTTATATGATTTAAATAAGTACAATTAATGAATGACTATTATTAAGTATTAAGTGTATATAATATATATTTCGTTGTTTGTTTTTTTGTTATTATGTATATTGCCAGCATGAAGATGGCCCAGTCATATTTTTCTAATATGGATTATTATACATGATAGGTATCGATATGTTTTATAGGGTTTTTCCAAGTTAGAACGGGGTTCGAAATTTTATATTTAGAGAGCGGGCACCACTGTTACCCGGGGCGGGATGAAGTATAATGGGGTTCGAAATTGCAAAACGGGATTCGAACTCATAGGAAGCAAGGAAAATGAAAATAAATAGTTGGCAAGTTAAACGTAGTAGAAACTTAAAATAAGAAGCCACTTGCGGCAAACGGTACGGCAAACTGAACGCAGCACTCTTGTCCAACGAGGTGAGGTTACTAGGTTACATACTATGGTACCACATTGCAGTACCTGAATATTAACAGGCTGCGGTACTATTGCACACGGCCGTACAGCAGACCTTAGGTTCAAACCAGATTTGGACACGAGCCTCGGTTTGAGGGGCCGAAGACGGGTTAGCTGCCCAATGGCATAAAACATACATCCTGGCCCTCGAGAGACAGAGGAACAGAAAGACAGCGAAACAAAAAGACAGAGGAACAGAAAGACAGCGAAACAGAAAGAGACAGAGGAACAGAAAGACAGCGAAACAGAAAAGACAGAGGAACAGAAAAACAGCAGCGGAACAGAAAAGACAGAGGAACAGAAAGACAGCAAAACAGAAAAGTCAGGAACCGAAAGACAGATTAGGGATTCGAACAAAGGGCAGAGTGCTAGTATTGTAGAAGTAGGGTCTAGCAAGAAAAGTGTATAGAAGTTTGAGTGCAGAGGAGAAAATAAAGATCAGTACAGAGGAGACAAGTGCCCCTCAGTGTAATGCTAAAGTGTAGTAGTTTGGTGAAGTGACATAGGAACGGAAAGTTGGAAGGAACTGATTTAACATATTGTTGATAAGGAAAGGAGAAGAGGGAATTGTAGTAGGGATAGATTGATTAGTGTGTGTTTCTGGACATCGCCCTGAACCTCCCATCTTTTGGGCCATTTCACGTGTCTCTCAGGAACGTTAGGGTAAGTAAGTTTACTTTGTGTTGTGCTATTGGCACTGTGATCAATAATCATTGTCAGATTTGCTGTGTCTTATTATACTCCATGACTGCTGTGGTATTACAAAGCAGTAGTAAAGCATTGTAATCCTGGATAGGTGTGCCGTCTGTCAAAGGAAGTACGATCTCCCTGTCCACGTATTCCTCCTTTTACTCCTCTCTCTCTCTCTCTCTCTCTCTCTCTCTCTCTCTCTCTCTCTGCTTCTTCCCCTTTCTCTCCCTTACCATCCTCTCTCTCTCCCCCTCACCCTTTCTCTCCCCCTCATCACTCGGTCCTCGTCCTTCTCTCGTCTCTCCCTCTATTCATCATGCGT
>JADBJO010000296.1:742500-755000 GCA_016801955.1 Conus betulinus
GGGTTTTTCCTACTCAATTGCTTTTCACCATTTTTCTTTGTTTCTTTCTCCTCCTCCTCCTCCTCCTTCTTCTTCTTCTTTCTTCTTCTTCTTCTCCTCCCCCCCTCTCTCTCCCCTCTCTGTGTGTATGTGTGTGTGCGTGTGTGCATGCGTGCGTGCGTGCGTGCGTGCGTGCGTGCGTGTGTGTGTGTGTGTGTGTGTGTGTGTGTGTGTGTGTGTGTGTGTGTGTGTGTGTTGATCCACCCAGACTGCAGACAGAAGAAACATGACATGATGAACAGACTATATGTCATTTTCTCTCTCACCCAGGAGACCTCGTTGCGCATGGGCTAGTCCTCCTTAGACGTCACATACGTCATGAGACCACCACAGCACAGGGTTTACGACCAGATAAACAACACATCGAAGACAGAATCCTCCATGGCAAAGAAAACGATACTAGAGAAGAGGAGATGTGTTCTGGACGGGGGAAATCGTGATGGCACTGCTTAATTAAGTGAACTGAGTTGATGTATTAGTCAGACTCAACACATCAAGGTTATCTCTGCAATCACAAACGCATATGCGCACTCATGCACCCACCAAACATTTCACTGTCTCTGGGAATGGGGTGTTATGCATTCTCTTCTGTTCTGACACGACCAAGAACGAGGAATATAGTTTCTGCTCTTCTCATAATTACACATGAAAAATCCGAATGCACAAAAAGGAACACATCAAAACACCATAGGTCGATACTTCCTAATCCCGGGTTACAATACTACAATGGTTTTCTTACCTGGCCAGGTTTACACACACACACACACACACACACACACACACACACACACACACACACACACACACACACACACACACACCATACACACCACACACCCACACCACATCACAGTTCTCGAACAAGTCACTGCAAATTTTGATTGTGTACTTGGTGATAGTGACGCTTTGAGTTGTGTGGCACCAGGTTCCAGGACTGACGCTCCGTGATCGTCTGTAGGGACTCTTCTTCGACGTAGAAGTGTGCTGCTGGGCAGAAAAAGCACACACACACACACACACACACACACACACACACACACACACACACACACACACACACACACAGACGGAGGAGACAAGAGAGAGAGAGAGAGAGAGAGAGAGAGAGAGAGAGAGAGAGAGAGAGAGAGAGAGAGAGAGAGAGCCCAATGGTATTGTCCCATTTACAATTACTTTGGGGTATGATACTTAGATACTTGTGCTTAACTATACCATTTAGATGTACAGTTCCAGATTTTAGCTGGGTATTCAGCAACAATACCGACGGTTCTTTTTACCAATCGCAGAGAAGCTTACACAATTCAGCGAACCTGACGTATATACTGATAAATGAAAAATGAGATGGTGAAAACAAGGACGAAGTAGTTTTTACTTATTAAGCTTCTTTCCGTTTAAGATCCACGTCGCCTGCGATGGTTCCGGGATAGTGTCGCCTTTAAAATGTAAAGGCCAAAAGAGATATCTTCCTGATTATGTGCAAGCCCTTTCATTTTGACCCATGTACTGAAAATAGTAAGGTCCACGGATTGGTAGAAAGAGCCCTCGGGCTTTTTACTTCCCGAGGCCTATGCAGGGAATTCTCATGATAATCAGTATCATGAATACTTATATAGCGCCTATCCTCGTTGCACAACGGGCTGCCTACCTGGGTAGTGCCGACTGAAGAGCTGCCAGCTGGATTCATGCGCCAGTGTGTAATGTCCTGGAGACCAGGTTCGTCTTTTCACCCCCACCCCCACCCACCACTTTCTTCTCCTACCCTTCTCCCGCTCCATTTCAATCCCCGTATATTATTATTATTGAAAAAAAAATCTTTAAGCGCTGCTCGGTATGGTTTCACGGCTCAGTGTGTGAAGCAGAACACACACACACACACACACACACACACACACACACACACACACACACACACACACACACACACAGATAGACAGAGAGAGAGAGAGAGAGAGAGAGAGAGAGAGAGAGAGCTTTGATTTGGACGGCAACAGGCGATTGTGCACTGATTGGACGGCAACAGGCGATTGTGCACTGATTGGACGGCAACAGGGGATTGTGCACTGAACAGGCTAGCACACGACAGAAACATGAATGTGTGTGTGTGTGTGTGTGTGTGTGTGTGTGTGTGTGTGTGTGTGTGTGAGAGAGAGAGAGAGAGAGAGAGAGAGAGAGAGGAGGGAGGGGAGACAGCGTGTGCAAATGCACGCGTGTGTGTGCATTTTAATGTGTACGTCCATTGTTATTAAAATAGGCCATCCCTCCCAGTCGCAGTGACGGAAATAGAACACAGGCGCGTGGCATGGATACTCTGAACTAGCTTGAGGATAATGTGATGACAAGCACATGAAGTGTATCGTTACTGTTCAATCTGAAGTAGAAATCGGAACTCTTCAACTTCAGAATCTTTGATAACACAGCTTAACGTGATTCAAACCCTAATCTAATCTAACCTGGCTTTAACCTTGATTTAATCTGACCCTTACCCCAACCCTAACCCTAACCCTAACGTAGCCTTAAATGTATTAACCCTTAAAAAACTTATTAATAAATAGTGCTTGTAGCACTGTAGTAGAACTGTCTTCTTCTGTCTCAGTCAATAAATAACAGGATTCCCCCACCCCACCCCACCCCACCCCTCAAGACACTGAACTGTGCGCTTTTGTATAGATACTGAAAATTAGACAGGCACTTTGAAAGAGAGAGAGAGAGAGAGAGAGAGAGAGAGAGAGAGAGAGAGAGAGAGAGAGAGACAGACAGACAGACAGACAGACAGACAGACAGGCAGAAAGACAGAAAGACAGAGAGAGAGAGAGAGAGAGAGAGAGAGAGAGAGAGAGAGAGAGAGAGAGAGAGAGAGAGCTGTAGTTAAGATCATTGTCGCATGGGGTGTAAAAAAATAAAACAACCAGCTGGAGTGCATCTGGATACTTTGAGAACAGACACATACCGCCAGACAGTGCCCCATTGAAATGCTTAGAGGAACCCATCAGCAACAATATGTATGCTGCAGTTCCTGCGCGTATTGAGCATTCCTGACAATTAATATTATTGAAAACTTGAACACACAGGTTGGACGTCTAGGCCGCCCACTAACGCTACAAACACCAAGGTAACAGCTTCAACCTTTAGGTCTTCATCAGGCAGGAGGGGGACAAGAACAATGGGGTGGGGGGATGGGGGGAATCAAGATTACTTACCATGTCACGCATTACGCCAGACATGCCTAAAATTACAAATACCAGGTACCTGTAGCTGGGAATATCGATCTAAGGCGGTGTCATGCGCCGATATATGTTCTTTGCCGTGTCAGTTCCGGAAGTTTTCGCGACTGCTTTAGTTTATTTTTAGAGTTGCCACGAATGCATCAAACTGCTTTCAAATTAGGGAGCCGATTGTTACCTTTGACAGAGGCAAAGACATTGCTCCGGTTATTATTATTATATTTTTTTAATAGCAGGTTGATTATAGGATCTTATGAATCTGGAGATCTGTGAGGTTGTTGTTGATTTTAGGATCTTATGAGTCTGGTGATCTGCGAGGTAGTTGGAACACAAGTTTCGGTTTGAAGCAGGGACGGAAAAGATGGCTGACATTTTAGATTTTGGTTTGTGGCTGTTGCGAGTGCTCATGCATGTTTTCCGTTGCATGGTGAGGGCAGTTTGGTCTGTCTGTCATTTTCTGCTGAGTTCACAGCAGAAGACGTCAGGTAACATCATTGATTTGGACTTGTTTTTTTACCTCTGTCTGTCTGTCTGTCTGGTCTGTCTGTCTGTCTCTCTGTCTCTCTGTACGTGTGTGTGTGTGTGTGTGTGTGTGTGTGTGTGTGTGTGTGTGTGTGTGTGTGTTGTTGTGTTGTTGTTGTTGTTGTTGTGTTCAATTTAACGTCTGTCCACAGTAAGTGATATTAGACGAACAGAAAGGGTGTGGAGAGTGAGCATGGAGAGCGGATGGATGGGTAGGGTATCATGCAATTATATTGAAAAAAAAAAGGCATCTTTACAGTCTTTACAATACAATTAAAAGATGTATGGGAAAAATTAACGTTAAATAACTATTGTGAATCATAACACAAACTATAACAAATGTCCGAAAGGACTGCGTAGTAAACAGTTCGCAAAATCAAACAAAGCAAAGCAAAGTTCTCAAGGATACTTCCGAGAGAATTTTCAGAAATAGCCAGTAAAATAGGTCTCAATCTCTGGCATTCCAGAAGAATGTGTCGGGCTTAAATTTGTGCACCGCACAGACATCTATCATTCTTGCTGAATTTTGTTTTGAAGGCATTAAGCTTTATCCTAAAGACAGTGAAGTAATGTGTCTAAATTTGAAAATGTTACTGTAATTCACAACTATTTTGTTTGCCAAATCATCGGAATTCGTTAAGACACAGGAGAATTTCTCCATCCTATGGAGAGATTTTGAAACTTTGTTCCACGATGCTTGCTCCAGTAAATGATACCCTTCTGTAACGGATAATGAAACGTTTATTTCTGTAGATTCCCTGTCTTGCCTCGCACCTTTTCTTGCGGCTCTATCAGCACAGTTATTTGAATACAATCCAACATGTGAAGAAAGCCAACAAAGGCAATACAGGTCCCCTTTAAACTTAAAATGTAAATCATTTGATTGATTTGTATGATAATTTTGGATTTTTTTCGGTCATCAAATGAACGTAAAACATGCAGTACGGACTGAAAATCGACGCAAAATGAAAATTGAAAAATGTTCAATGGAAGATCAACTACGTAATTAAGAGCCAAAGGCAGAGCAACAAGTTCGGCGGTAGATATTGACCGATTTTCACCTATGAAGTATGACTTTTCCTTCTTTCTTTCTTTTTTTTTTTAAAAGCTGGTATTACAAAACCTGAACCAGCACAATGGTCATCTAAGAGTGAGTCGTGTATGTGTGTGTGTGTCTTCCTCTTTTCTCTCGCCCTCTGTCTGTCTGCCATTCTGTCTAGCTGTCTGCCTGCCTGTCTGTGCCTGCCAGTCTGTCATGCTGTCTGTCTGCCTCTCTCTCTCTCTCTCACACACACACGGGGGCGCGTGCGTTTGAGTAGTATAGCGTGTTGTTTTGACCTTGGGTTTTGGATGCTTCAGCCATCTCAAGGTCATTTCGGATGCGCCAAGGAACGTAATCGCCGCCCTGAAGTGAAGTGTTGCCTTGACCTTGGGTTTTGGATACTTCTCCCATCTCAAGGTCACTTCGGATGAGCCAAGGGACGCAATCGTCCCAGCAAGCGACTAAAGGAAGCAACCAAGAGTGTCCTCAACCGCAACGTATATACTTAAAATACATTTGCCCAATCGGATAGTAAGTAATAACGCCTAACGACTCAAAATGTTAAATCCCATCCGAAACGACGCTAGCCCCCCCGCCCCCCCCCCCCCCCCCCCCCCCCGAACTCTTTGTGCACAACTGATGTGGGGTAGAGAGGGAAGAAGGAGGACGATTGTTGACTTTGCCTCTTTTCATATTTGTTAGTAGAAGATTTCTTTTTGATTGTGTGCTTTTTTGCTTATTTTTGGTTTTGTAAGCGGATTTGGTTCCACTGAATGATTGATTCATACCACACTGGGGGCAAGAGAGAAAAGAAAAACTGTTCATCAGTCAGCAGCCGTCATTCTTTTTTTTTTTTTTTTAATGTGCGACATATTGTGTGAGATTACAGGTGTGTAGATATACATTATATCAACAGACATACCTTATATCAATAGATATGCCTTTTTCCTTCTGGCCGGTGTATTGTTAGTATAAAACAATAATTTTATTTGGTTCTTTTGTTTCTCATAGTGTGTGTGTGTATATATATATATATATATATATAATGCTGAGCAATTAAGTAGTGGGGGGAAACAAGTGCAGGTTAACAATTCTTCCATCATTATAGTAATGATTTGGCAAAGATTTGAAAAAAAAAAAAATAAATAAATGAGAAAAATGTATATCACAAATATGAAAACCCTTCACTAGCTGCATGAGAGAAAACCATCGCAATCCCTCTCGAAGAAATGTGTATGTGTATCGCCTGCTCCGAGGCCTTTCGCCCACTGGATGGGACTCATCAGGGAGACACGACTGATTGTACGTGTGCTCTTGGCGTCAGATAGAGACACACCACAGTCCATAATTCTGTGGTGTTCCGACCGCCAAGGGTTCGAAAAAGAATCCAACAGCACCCCCAAAGCAGCCACGAAAGGTAGTAGAATTAAACAAAACGAAAGTGTGGAGAGGGAAAAAAGTTGTTGTTGAACTAAAAATATTACGCAAACAGTATAAAATGTAATGGACAATCTTTGAGCCTATGCTTGAGATCCATTTAAGGATGCAAGGGAGATCAAACGATACGGAACAGTTTGAGTGGTCAGCTCTGCTGTTCAATAACCCAAGCATTGTCAGCGGCTAAGAATTGTGCAGAACAACCTTTCCTTGGATCTCGTAAGAGATGCAATCACCCACTGATTGACCAAACAATATAATACTGAGCAATTAAGTAGTGGGGGAAAACATGTGCAGGTTAACAATTCTTCCATCATTATAGTAATGGTTTATATATATATAAAAACAAAACAATAAATTCCAAGGATAAGTACCGAGCACCATTCCAGCAACTTACAGAGCAGCTTGGCGTTGCAATGACTGCAAGAAAATTTCATATATATATATATATATATATATATATATATATATATATTTTTTTTTTAAAGGAATGGTGAAAACGTTTCGCTTGCTGTACATCTTCTTACCCGTCCGTAGCTCTGTGTGTGTATCGATTCTGACACGTCTGTTACTCGTGTGCGTGCGTTAGCAGTAACAGCTGGCTCATGCAAATCAATATACTGATCAGGGTCTTAGAACGCTTCCCCCGAACATCAACAAAAACAACATAAGACGTTATTTTTGAATACTTTCGTTTGATGAGATAGTAGGGGTTCCGAATCCGTATATGAAGATCTGCAACACAAATCATACAAAAAAAAAAGGGGTGTTAGCTATTTTAGTTCATAATTTTTTAAACTATCATCGAGGCACATACAAGGGAAAAAAAACAAGCCACTGAATGTGCTATATACTCGATTCCACCATAATACTCATGGTTTCAACTTTCGGACCTGGTGGTGTGATGGTTGCTGCTCCGGAGCGGGTAGCGGAGGTGGTGGCGGTGTGGGGATGGTTGCTCCTCTGGCGGGTGGTGGTGGTACAGGCAACTGGATGTTGAGGGTGTTAACGTTAAAAAATATTAAAAGAAGCCACTGTCACAACCAGCTGAGTACCAAATTAATCGAACACCACTGTTATTTTTCAACTCACCAATGCTTTTGACCCCCATCTTGGCACGCCAATCGATGACATTGGCCAAAGGAAAACAAATGTCTCTGCACTTGAATAAGTTTACTTTATTACACATCCAATGTATAGGTCACGCGCCAATCGAAGCTGACCCGGCTTTGTATTGTATGCAGAAAAGAAAAAAAAAATGCGCCTTTTTTTTCTGTAGGCAACAGCTGGAAGACGCGATGCTGATATTGCTTTCTATCTTTATTTATGTTATATATATCACTTCGATTCACTCCTATACCCCTTTCAGTTATACATCATCACAATAAAAACGTTTCTATTACTCAGTCTTCCCAAACCTAAACAGATTGGTTTAAGGGAAAATTAACACACTTTCCCCCTCGTGACTGAACGACTCCGATTTCACTCTCTTAGAGTACCATACTACCAAAAAGGAAAAAAAAAAATTATAGATGATAAAACTCTGCAAGCTTTTTTTTGTTACGGTAATGGATGCGCCATCAACGTCTACCGGAGGAGATACGGCCTTCGTCTGTGGCAAGTGTGATAAAGCCTTCAAACACAGGCAAAGTCGAGTTCGCCAAGCAGGGCGAGAGCATCGTCAAAAGAAGCTTCACACGTGTCCAACATGCGGTAAAGAGTTCAGGAGAATCTTTTTAGCCATGACTGCGAGAAGAAAGGTAGGCAAAAAAGAAAGATCCCCTACCCTCCTGTCGCTGATGCTCCTCCCCCCAAAAGAGCTTGACCGGAGACCATAATGACCATACCAACGGACGTCCCCCAAGAAGTCGCCGAGGTCTACCGCGAAAACTGGGGCGCCATTCAGGCTCATTCTATCGAGGGGATGCACCAGAAGATGAATAATATCCGGTGGGGATGGGAAGCTCCAGACTGGAACTGAGCTCTCTCGGACATTTTCGAGTCACTAGGTAAAAGGTTCAAAATCAGTATCTTACATCACTGGGAGGAGGATAAATACAGGTTTTTTTCATGCCTCACAAAACAACGCCAGAATCTTCGAACAACCGCAACTGATCAACGACCGAAAAGATTTTGAACGATGCCTGGAGGATCTCAACAACGAAGACGCTTTAGAGCACGCCCGGCAAGAAAGGCCAGACTCAAAGTGAACCATCCACCCCATCTCCTCCACCAGCTTTTACATCAATCCCTTCCCGGATTTTCCCATCGGTTGCTGCGACAGGTCTCTACCGGATTGCATCAGAAGGAATCCATCCATCATCTCACTGGTTAAGGACGAACATCAGAGGCCTTACCAGGACATTCTCTGTTTTTACCGATGCCTAGGTCTGCGCCTCCGTGGCGACGGCGGCGCGCCTCAGGACCTGTTTGGATGTTGGAAACCGGAAGGGGAATAGGATTTTGCGTGTCATTCTGGGTGATCTTGGAGAGCTGGAAAAGTTTTTTCGGGGTCAACGTCAACGTATTCCAGTTTGACGAGAAAGACCAGCAGAAACCTTGTCTCATCCTGGCGCGTCGGAGCAAGACGCACTTTCCCTCAGAGATGAACGTGATGAACTTCAAAAAAAACATTTTTATTATATCTCCGACTTCAGTGGAGCCACGGGATCCTTCAAATGTCCACGCTGCGGACGGCTGTGGAAAAAACACCGGCTCCTGAGACGCCACGAAAAGAGCTGCACTAGAGAGCTTGTCAAAGACTGGTACCCGGGAGGAGTCTACTCATCCCCATCAACCCCGCTGGAGATCCTGAAGCAAAACGGTCTGATTGTGGACAGAACCTACGTCTATCCCTACAGAGCGACCTACGACTACGAAGGCTATTTCGAACCCGACGATCTGCCCCAGCCCCGAAATCCGGATTCCAACAAGACTTGGTACACAGCCAGACACGTGCCCATGTCCGTCAGCGTCTGCAGCAACGTTCCGAGCTTCGACGAGCCCCTCTGCTTTATCAGCGAGGGGGATCCACAAGCGCGTCCTGGATCGTATGTTCGATCACCTGGAAGAGATCGAGGAGCACGCCTACCTGGTATTGAGGGAAGAGTTTGAGGACGTCTACGACCAACTGGCTGCCATGGCCAAAGAGGAGGAGGAGGAGGAGGAGGAGGAGGAGGAGGAGGAGGAGGAGGAGGGTTTAGAAAGAGTCACGGGTCTCAGCGCGGAAAAACTAGAACAGGTTCTAGACGCCTACTTGCGACTGATGCGCGTGGTGGGATTTAACAGCGAGAAATACGACCTGAACATCATCAAGCCTTACCTCTTCGCGCGAGCGGTGAGAAACGAAGGTCGGCTTTTTGTTGTCAAAAACGACTTCAAGTGCCAGGTAATGGGCGATGTCCACAAACTTTAAGGCCTTTAAGAACCACCCCAACACCGGGTTATCCCCTTTTTCTCAGTCCCATTGACACTCCCACATCTCAATGATCTCTACGCAGACTACCTGCTCAAGTACCTTAAGATCTCCAGGATATTTGAGCTCTTTGAGCTCTTTCATACTCTCTCCGTTCATGGGGTTTGTAGTTAGGTGGCCGATTTTTCCGCATTTGTGTCCGTGGAAGAGGCATCCGTGGAACTGGTATGCTGTGTGATGCTCGGCGTCCCAGCCATCCACCCGGAGGTGACGCTTCCCCAGACTCTGCTCCTTTCCATTGAACTTGTGCCAGAGTTGAATCCGCTTTTCACTCATCGTCCGCTCCAACCACTCGCGGCATGTTTGTCCGTGCTTGTCGACGTGCTCTGCCCAGAAACCCCGCTCCTTTTGTTGACACATGGGGTAGCACGTTGGCATCTCCTGCATTAGTGCCCACAGGTACAAGGCGTTAGCGTCGTACCCCTCGAGACAGGACACCATCTTCCCTTCTGGTCCAAGAAAAGCCGTTACCCCCTTTTCGTGGTACAGATGAAAAATTATGGACAGCCCTCCGACCATGTGCCGACCGAGCATCTGATGAAGTCTACTACTACTACTACTACTACTACTACTACTACTACTACTACTACTACTACTACCACCACCACCACTACTACTGCTACTGCCACTCTTACCACCACCACCACCACTACTACTACTACTACTACTACTACTCCTGCCACTCCTACCACCCCCCCACCACTACTACTACTACTACTACTACTACTGCCACTCCTGCCACTACTACTACTACTACTACTACTACTACTACTACTACTACTGCCACTCCTACCACCACCACTACTACTACTACTGCCACTCCTACCACCACTGCTACTACTACTACTACTACTACTACTACACTACTACTACTACTACCACCACTACTACTACTACTGCCACTCCTACCACTACTACTACTACTACTGATGCTGCTGCTGCTGCCACCGTTGCTGCTGCTGCTGCTGCTGCTGCTGCTGCCACTGCTGCTGCTGCTGCTGCTGCTACTACTACTACTGCTGCTACTACTGCTGCTGCTTCTGCTGTTACTGTTTGCTGCTGCTACTGCTACCAGTGTTTGTTTTTGTTTTTGTTATTGTTATAATATCAGCATTAATAATATCATGATTATCGGTGTCAATAAATATTATCATTGATATTGCTGGTAGTAGTAGAAGCAGCAGCAGCAGCAGCATTAGTAGTAGAAGTAGTAGTAGTAGTAGTAGTAGTAGTAGTAGTAGTAGTAGTTACAGCCGCAGGAGCTGCAGCAGTAGTAGTCGTAATACCAGTAGTGGTAATTCCGAGCAACAGACCTTGTTATCATGTTGAATTTTAAGAACTTTTTGATGTATTTTGGAGTAGACATAAGATATATTTGTTATGGAAGAAGTGTGGTGTGGAGAGAGAGAGAGAGAGAGAGAGAGAGAGAGAGAGAGAGAGAGAGAGAGAGAGACAGAGACAGAGACAGAGAGACAGACAGACAGACAGAGACAGAGAAGAAAACAGCTGTAACATATACATGAGGTAACTAATGAGTAGGCTACTGTGTTTGTGTACTTCGGGATGCGTGTCTCAAGTGTGTGGGAATGTCTGACTGACACAGATCTCACTATGCCATGTATGCCATCCATCGTGAATTGTGCGGTAAAATCTGTCTCTGTCAGGCTGTTTCGAGACAGGATAACCTTTCCTTTGGACTTTACTTTGGCTCTGACTCCATTTCCCAAAAACTCCTTAGAGTGAGACTATAAACTGAGATTCTGTGTGTAAACACTCGCATATTCTGCACACACGTAAAATCCCATTAGCAGCTTTTGGAAGACAAGGCCAGTTTGGCCGTTGGTATGGATGACATGTATACGCGTAGCACGCATCCTCCGTGAATGAAAAATAATAGAATAAGTGACTGGGTTTAGGGTTAATGAAACAGGAAATGAACGAGTGATCTGGAGAAACAGATGTGGGTGTATGTGTGTGTGTGTGTGGGGGGGGGGGAGGGGGGGGGAGCAGGGGGGGGGCATAGCCCTGGGGAGGGGAGGGTGGAAGGATACAGACGTGGTGGAGCATAGCCTTGGGGGAAACTTAGACCTGCAGGGGGAAAGGGAGAATGGGAGGAAGAGCAGTACAGACCTGTGGAAACATTGCTAAAGACTTGCTCTCCAGATAAATCCATGGACATCAATGTTGCTGCTATGTCCAGTCATCACGGCACTTCAGTGGGCAATGGGTCATGCTTAGCGATGCCTGTCTCCTCTTCAAATGTTTATTAGCATACTGGATGTTCGTATGTTTCTATAACCCAATGAACTCAGGTTACAGGATTTCTAACTCGGGCATCTTGCCTTCTGCGTGAGTATAGTTACAAAGGAAGGTCAGCCATTAGCACGTTTATTTAGCTATTGTTGATCTGGGAGATCCAGAGAAGGGGTGGGGGTGGGGGGGGGGGGGGGGGGGGGGTGGAGCTGTGCACCACGCTTAGCCCAGTAGGCATTGTCAGGCATAAAATCAATAGATTTCAAACTGATAGTCCAGTGTGAACCATTAGACTGTCGCTCCTGGAAAATAAACAAACCAGTGAATGCTCCTGGAAAATAAACAAAGCAGTAAACTAACCAACAAACGCACGTGCACATGGACACACACACACACACACACGCACGCACGCACACACGCACGCACGCACAAACACACACACACCCACACCCACACACACACACACACACACACAGAGACACACAGACACACACACACACACACACACACA
>JADBJO010000296.1:762500-775000 GCA_016801955.1 Conus betulinus
ACAAGTATCTGAATAAACAATAGACTTATGTGAGAAATAGAGAGGGTGTGGTGAGAAGGGAAAGGAGAGATAGCTATAAATTATGTGTAAGGTAAATAGTGGGAAATATGGTAGTATGTGTGTTTAGTGGGAAGATATGGTGGGCTGAGATTGAAGTGGTGGGGTTGGTACATGTAACTTTAAGGTGTTGATGCTATGAGGGTGGAAGGAAGAAGGGGATGGGTTTACATACTGAGTGGGGGAGGGGGAGGGGCAACATATTCACACCTATACACAAATCTCTCTCTCTCTCTCTCTCTCTCTCTCTCTCTCTCTCTCTCTCTCCCCTCTCTCTTCCCCCCTCCCCTCTCTCTCTCCAAAATGTATGTTATTGTATCTAAGTATTATCATTATTTTAATTCTACAATTAACGCTGGCAATGGGGGATTAGTGATAATAGGACATAATGCTTAGAAGTATCAAGGTAAAAATGACAATGACGGTAATAACAATGACATCAGTGTTGTAAATTAAATGTAACGATGTAATGATGTTGATGAAGATAACAGTAAAGGTAATGAAATGATGATAGTAATACAGTAATAATGGTTTTAAAAAATAGTAGGTAGGATGATATTAGGTGGAAAGGAGCTGAAATGCTCAATGAACAACAGCAGACAGTACTAGAATTATGATAATAATGATAGTAGCAATGGTAAGTGCAGTAACACTAGCGGAAACAAAGGCGCCAGGAAAGGAAAGGAAACGACCAACGATAAAGGAGCTAGCATTCTATTTATTGCGTGTGTGTATGTGTGTGTGTGTGTGTGAGTGAGTGAGTGCGTGAGTGTGTGTGTGTGTGTGTGTGTGTGTGTGTGTGTGTGTGTGTGTGTGTGTGTGTGTGTTCCATTAGTAATGTCAGCCTTGTTCATTAGTTACCCCCCACCTCCGCCCCCAGCAACCGCCTTACCTACCAAAACTCCTACAGACATCATTACCAGGGCAGGGGGAGGGGGAGCGGGGGGAGGGGGGGGGGGGAAGTAAGTCGATTGACGTGTACACCACCTATGGTGTACCAGAGGTTCTTGTGCGCTTCCAGTGTGGAGTGCCACGGTTCATGTTTACATTAGCCGAGGCAGGTAGTCTGATGACCCCCAGATGAGTTCGCCAAGTTGTGTGACGATCTAAGAATGAATCCCCTTGTGGGCGCTGACTGACGGCGACGGGCCGGAAATGCCAAAGAGGGAATACTCTCGGCTAGACCGGGGAAGAGACCGGGGAAGTTGATGGAGGTGCCAGCCCCATTATGTAAGAGGGAGACCAGTAGTTGTGGGATGGGCTTACTATTTAGGTTGTTGGTCATCCTGGAGGTTTTAAGGAAATAGTTCTGATTACTATTTTCTTTTCAAACTTGTGAGACCTAGGATCATGCAATGTTTAAGAAGATGTTGTATGCTGAGGTTAGAGGGGCATGTAGGTGATAGGAAGTTTGCAGTTATTAGCTGCTGTTAAACATGTAAGACCCTTATAAATATTCATGAGGCGTAGGGATCTGACAGATGGCGTTCCTAAGTGACGCTAGGGGAAGCGTGGGTGCTTGGGAATTTACTGAGTTATTCAGTCAGGCCCCAAATCTCAAACGGAGAGGACTACACCTCAGTCTGTGAAGAGTGGTGATGGTGTTCTGATGGCACCAGAAATGTAAGTTGATGCATTTTGCCATTTCTGTATTCTAGTAGTGCATCTAAGTACTATGTACTTTGTGTTTTGATGTGTGTATATGTCAGACATTGACAATGCTGCATTGTTATTATGAAATGAGGATTGATTGTTCCATGCTTTGTATTCTTGACCCTTTGGGTTTTCTATAGGTTTTATTGAGCACTACGATTTTGAAATTATTTCAGAAGTCGAGTCATATTTGGTTGTTTATATGTATGAATACATGTTGGAAGGAAAGACTTACTTAATTGCAGACTGGATTTCTCGGTTAATAATGAGTTATTTTAATATCTTGTTATATTTTTTAGCAATAAGATAAAGATGCAGTTTCCATGCTGTACATGGATGTGTAGAGTAAGGACTGATGGGTCTGTGCAGGATAGAAATTCAGTTAAGGATTCGGATAATCGTCGGCCAGCATCTTCGGAAATTTAGTAGGCAGATGTACAGGTTATTTTGTACTTTGTTGCATTGAATCAATTTTCTTATAAAATTATGATTGCAAATGCAAGTTGGCATTTAGAATGCCTTGCCCTAAGTAAAGATCTATTTGTAAAAAAAGGCATGTCTATCTTCAATGGAGAGTGCTATAAGTGCATGATTGGATAATACATGAATGAAAAAACCGAAGTTAGATGATGTTCTGTGACAATAAAAAAAAAATGAATGAGATAAAATACAGAAGTTATGGAGTCCTTATAAGGATATGTTTATTGTAATTTGTTAAATGATAAATGAATAAGCAGATAGTATAGTGATGTAGTTGACAGATTATCAGTAGTGTTTCTAGAATTTTATAATTGAACAGTTGAGACAGGAGTCTTTAAATGATGGCCGGTAAGGCAATATTGTTGTGTGTTATTGACTTATGGGCTATTGTAATAGATGATTTTGCATTGTTTTTTGACCGGAACAATAAGCCATAAGACTCTCTCTCTCTCTCTCTCTCTCTCTCTCTCTCTCTCTCTCTCTCTCTCTCTCTCTCTCTCTCTCGTCTACTGAGTATATTTCTTTTCTCAAGAACATGTCACCATACCGGCTATAATGTATCTGTCTCCCTTATATGCATGTTGAAGGTTACAGCTTGTTGCTTATATGGGCTGTTTGCCATTAATGTCGACTGAAATTGGCATATTTCTTTGTTGCTGTTTCATGTTTTTTCATTTTATGAGTCGAAGTGTTGCGCTTTATTATGTTTACTGTCGATTCCTTTGACTAGTTGTGATTTGGGGATGGAGTCTATATCCCATGTTGCTTAATTATAGACGCGAAGTGATGAACAATTATGACGGAGCACATGGAATGGGATAGAATAAATGTGTTAGGGACATGAATCCCACATAATTGGAAGTTGCTGTTCCGATTTAGGGCAGCACAGGGTTGAACCGTGTCTTTGAGGTTAGGTTCACCCTGGTTTCAGAGTGGTCGTGTTGTCACTCAATTAGTTCTTGTTTGCATCAGTTATCATTGTTGATAACCTCTGCGCAAATCCAGTGCAAGAGACTAAAAGAGCTATAGTGGTTGACCGTATGGTTCTGAATACCATAGTATAGCGCATTCCTGAATTATGTGTCTCCTGAATGATATGCTCTGGCCTGCAGTAGAATGAGGGATACTTCATCCCTGAGACTGACCTAGCTTCGTAATTTTGCTAAATGATACTTTTATGTCATGTTGAAGAACTTATGCAATGATTCGGATGTATGTGAACTATGCAATGGTGTGAGATGTAGTTGTGGTTTACATTCGTTTGCATTTTTCATTTACAGGCCACGGTTGCTAGAGCCCTTTACTTTGTGTTTTACCTTTACTTTGTGTTTTACCTTTACTTGTACTTTATTCTTCTTTGTATTTCCCTTTATTTTTTCCCTTATTGTTTTCGCTTTATAGACCAAATTAAAAGAAAGAAAATCTTCACTGGGCCTGACTCATTTGTCTCTTTTGGATGAACCTAGTCCAAACTTTCTCCCGAACCCGATCTCCCCTTATGCGTTTCTTTACAGTAGGAACAAGGGGAGGTTTACATTTTTGGCGCCCAATAAGGGACTAGTTGGATTAGGATAGTAACAAGGGCTCTAGCAACGTCAACTAGAAGGGCGAGCGATGTCGTCCGAGGAAGAAGCCAGGCACCTTGCTGAGGCCGAAGACTCGGCACCAGCTGCAGTAGGAGGGAAAGAAGACGTGGCGGTCTTACAAGACAAGCTGAGGCGACTGGAGTTGCAGCACCAAGAGGCTGTGTCCGAGCTGGAAGCCAGACTGCGACGGGTCACCCATAAGCAGATCACCGTGGTCACCCAGCCGCCACCCATGGTCCCAAAGGTGAAGCTTTTCACCGGCCTGCCCCCAACGTCACCACAGGAGACAACCTTTGGGGAATGGCATTCCGTCATGCGGGATGCCCTTGAGGATGAGGCAGTTATATGTCCAAGGCTGCCTTCATCAAACGCCATCTTCGGGGACCAGCCCTCCATTACGTCAGCAGCCTCTCCACCACCGATGCTAAACGGTCTGTTCAGGGGACTGAAATCACCAGAAGACGCTTTCTACGAGTTTGTGCCAGGCGAGACCAAAGCCAGGACAGAAGCTGCAGACCATCTTCTGGTGATTTACGGCAGGCTGAAGGACCTACAACCATCAGCCCACTATGTCGAGGGGGACTTCAGCCGAAAGCTGTACCTGGCCTTTTCCAAGAGCTGCTGCTCTGGCCTGATTGCTCTGGAGCTTCGGTGCACGTTCGGTGTCCCAGGTGAAGGGGCACCCACGTTCGGTGACCTGTTCAAGGCCGTCAGGCAAAAAGAGGGTCTTGGACCGCAGACAGACCGAAAGATGGGTCGTCAGCCCGAAGCAGTGGTCCATACAACCCAGGGGACCACACCGACTGGGGGAGACAGCCATCCGCTTTCACACCCTCGGCGGACCAAAGGGCCGTGTGTCAAGTGTGATCTTGAGTGTCACACCTACAGGGACTGCCGGAATCCAGCCAACCCTCAACTGGTAGCCCAGAGAGACCAGGAGAGACGGCGCCGGAACAACGAAAGGCGTCGGCGGAAGGGACTCCCAGAGGTCCCGTTTAAAGTAGGAAGGGCCAAGGCTGACGGGGAAGCCACGGCCCGAGGATCCAGTACTCCACCGTCATCAAGGGAGCTGCTGGGAAGGGCGATCGAAGTCTTGGACAAAGATCTTCTGAGGCTACAGCCCGTGAGACTGGCAGCAAAAACACCGTCGTCACCCTGTTGCCGGCGCAACAATGTGAATTGAGAGGTCGTCTCTCCAACTCGACCCCTGCACCAGTCCGGATCCTGCCTCGGGACCAGGAGTGGTTGCCCCCTCACGTGGAGGTGAGCTCAGCCGAACTGGAAGCTGAAACGCAGGTCAGGTGGTGGTGAGAAATGTGTCTCCCACGAAGACTGCGACTCTCACTTCCAAAGATGTTTTGGCTGAACTTCAAGTAGATGCTGTGGACAGCAACCTAGAAACTCAGCCAAGTGTAGAGGCTTTAGTGGGTCCCTGCTGTGAAGCCCCCGTTAGGATTATGGAACAGATACTAGAGCTTTGTTAGATAGTGGTTCGCAGGTGACCATAGTTTCAGAGGCGTTTTACAGGTCTTACCTAGCATCAGTTCCATTAGAACAGCTTAGCTTTCCCCTTTCTGTTAGCGGTGCAGGTGGGCAAGAAGTTACCTACCTAGGCTATGTTAGGATAAGTGTAGACTTACCAGAAGATGTGGGCGGAACTTCAAGGACTGTAGACACTTTAGCAATCGTAGGACCCGACACCTCTTTTTCCACACGTGTGCCAGTCATCCTCTGGCACCAATACCATCAGGTGTTTTGCCAGAGCTTCCCACCTCTCCATTGGTGACAGGCACACATCACCACGTGACGTTCGGTGTGAGGTAGCCTTCGCCTACAGTGACACTGCTGGCAACTTTGATGGTCGTCTCGCTCCCGTCAGACTGGTTGGGCGAGCTATCACCGTCCCGCACCATTCGTCAGTGGACCTCCGAGGGACGACACGATTAGGCCCAATCACCACCAGGAATGCCGTCCTGGTCCAGGAGCCCACTGTCGACACCCTACCAGCTGGCCTCGCCGTCTTGGCTGCGAAAGCCCCGACGTCTACTCTGCCCAGAGTAAGAGTCACTGTGGTCAACAGCAGTGACACCCCCGTCCGGATCAAGAGGAAGCAGGTCATTGCCGACCTGTTTGTCATCCGTGCACAGTACGCTGTGGCCCAGGTCCTACAGCAGATCGCCGAGGACTGTGATCCTGCACGGGAGGGGACGTCTCCGGCTCCAATGGTGAACCCTGACAGTGTAAAGGACAGGGGGGATTTAAGGACAAGATTCAAGTTTGGTGAGGATGTTGACGCTGACTGGCAAGCTTCCTTTACGGAAAGACTGCTCAGTTACTCAGATGTATTTACGCAAGGTGATTTTGACATTGGACGGACTGATGTTACACATGATATTGAACTAAACCCCGGGACCAGCTATACGTGCACGCCCAAGACCCATCCCCCCTCAGGATTTAGAAGATGTTAGAAGGCATATCCAAGAGTTGTTAGACGCTAACATCATCAGGCCATCCTCTACCCCCTATGCAAGCCCCATAGTATTAGTAAGGAAGAAAACAGGGCAGCTGAGCTTATGTGTTGATTACAGAGCTGTGAATGCAAGGACAATTAGGGACAGTTATACAGTGCCAAAGATAGAAGATTTGCTCAGAACTTTGACAGGGTCCCAGTACTTCAGTTCTATGGACCTGTCGAAAGCGTACTATCAGGTACCGTTGACAGAAAGAGCCAAGAAAGTATCTGCTTTCATCACGCCACTGGGGCTCTATGAGTTCGAACGACTCAGTTTTGGAATGGTGATTGCCCCAAGTACGTTTCAGAGATTGATGGAGAAATGCTTCCATGACATGAATCTGTCAGAGCTTATTGTGTTTTTGGATGATGTCCTTGTCCATGGGGAGACGCTACAGGGAGTTGGAAGAGCGGTCTTTGCGGGTGCTCGACAGACTCAGAAAGTACCGTCTTAAGTTAGACCCTGACAAATGTATTTTTGGGGTGAGGGAGGTTAAGTATTTAGGGTTCCTTATTTCTGGAGATGGTATCAAGCCAGACCCAGAAAAGCTCGAGGCCCTCACCACCTGGCCTGTGCCTAAGACAGTCAGAGATGTCAAGTCCTTTCTGGGTTTTTGTGGGTTTTACAGGAGATGGGTAAGGAAGTTTTCTGACATTGTGAAGCCCCAAAATGAATTGACGGCTGGGTACCTTCCTACCAAGACCGCTAGGAAGACAGGGAAGAAGGCATATCTGACCTTGGCCTCCAACATTTCCCACCTTTGGGAGGATAGGCACCAGATGGCCTTTGAGTCCATCATCAAAGCGTTGACCTCGGCCCCTGTTCTTGGTTTCCCAGACCAATAGAGGCCCTACCAGCTGCATTGCGATGCGAGTGGGACTGGGCTTGGTGCTGTCCTATATCAGCACCAGGACACAGGGCCTAAGGTGAGTGCCTATGCCAGTCAGGGCCACAATAAATCAGAGGTCAACTACCCTGCCCACAAAGAGAATTTCTGGCCCTTAAATGGGCAATGTCAGAGAAGTTTCATGATTACCTAGTGGGTGCAAAGGTAACCGTTTACACTGACAACAATCCCCTTTGTTACGTACTCAAAAAGTGCGAAACTGGATGCCACAAGCCACAGATGGTTGGCGGCGTTGTCTCTGTACGACTCCGAGCTAGTGTACAAGAGGGGAACTCATGGCGATGCTGATGGGTTATCTAGGCGACCCCAGCCCCTGCCGGAAGAGGACCCCGACTTTCTTGACACGATGGAGAAAACCAAGTTCCTTCTTGACAAGGCCAGAGCATTTGACGATGCTCCAGTTGTTGAGGTAGATAGGGAAACAGTGGCAGCCGTCCTGCAGTCTAAGGGAGTAGGAAGGGAGGTTGGCTGTTTCCGGATAGCTGCTCAAAAGACCGGTAGCCCGGGTCATGAGGATCCTGAGGTGGGAGGTCTGATCCCCGCCGTAGAGGTCGTTTGTAAGGATCCGTCTGCCATCTCTGACTGGACGTTGGAACCTTCAACGCCAGTCCTCCACATGGTCTCGCTGGACTCGGTGAAAATCCAGCAATCTGACCCTGATCTCGTGAGGGTGAAGAAGTGCTTACAGTACGGGCAACCTTTGTCCACCACCAATCCTGTTCTGAAAGCCTATCTTCGTGAGATGAAACACTTGACCATAAAGGATGGCATCTTGTACAGAACAGTCTGTGGCGATGATGGCCAGAGGAAGGAACAGATTTTGGCTCCACGGTCACATCAGGAAGCGGCGATGAAGGGCGTCCATGATGACCTTTTCCATACTCATTTTGAGGATGCTATTCGGCATGCAAGAGCCAGGTTCTACTGGCCCTTCATGGCTACCCATCTTGAACGCCGGATAAAACAGTGCTTTCCATGGACTTCCTCACCATTGAAGTGAAGGGCCAAAAGCAGAACATCTTGGTGGTGATGGACCATTTCACCAAGTTCGCACAAGCTATCTGCACCAGGGATCAGACAGCGAAGACTGGCTAAGGTGCTCTGGGACAACATTTTCATGCGGTATGGATTCCCAGAGCGTATTTTAACAGACCAGGGTCGTGACTTCGAGTCACGCATTATAAAGGAGTTCTGCAGGATGCTGGGTATTGACAAGTGTCGGACTACGCCATACCAGCCTGCAGGGAACCCAGTGGAGTGGTGGAACAGAACCCTCATAGGCATGCTGTGCAGTCTAGAGGATGAGAAGAAGGATTGGAGGAAGCACCTCCAAGCTTGTGTCTATGCCTATAACTGTTGTATCCACCAGAGTACAGGGTACAGCCCTTTCTATCTTTTCTTTGGTAGGCAGCCCAAGGTACCAGTTGACCTGGCCTTTGGGATATCACGCGACAGGAAGTCTTCATCCATGTCGGAATATGTCAAGGGGCTCAGGGCCAACCTCCAGAATGCCTATGACCTGGCTTCCAAAAACATGCAGAAGATAGCCGAGCGGAATGGGGTTCGGTATGATCTGCGGGCACATGCTGTGCCTTTGGAGCCAGGAGATCGTTGCCTAGTCAGGAAAGTAGGCCCTAGGTCGACCTCCAAGGTAGATGACCGTTGGGAGAGGGAAGTCTATGTAGTGATTTGCCGTCATTCTGAGCTCCCAGTGTACACAGAGAAACAAGAGGGAGGAGATGGCCCCAAGAGGACCTTGCATCGCAAAACTACTCCTGCCTGTAGGGGCTATCGATTGCCGGGGCAGCCACCTCGTATCAGACCTGCTGCTCCAGGGAGTCTGCCAACAGTGGCAGCTAGAGTTGAAGAGGACGAAGAACGAGAAGAGGAAGACGACCTGGTGGCCTTAATTCCTCAGACACAAAACAGGGGTTGTTTGAGGCCAGAGGCAGAGCCTTTTGTGCCCGGTTCTGGCCCACATTTAGAGGAAGGCCAGACGGGGGATGGTCTACCAGATGCGGAACCAGGGGCTATTCCGCAGGGCGATTCTGAGGTGGAGAGTCAGCCTGGCGGACTGGCAAGTATGGGGAATGAGCTGGAACCAGCTGAGGATGTTGATCCCTCTGATCAGTCTGAGGTCAATGAAGGGGTTCTTGGGTCCCCATCTTGTAGTCAAGATGGCTTAGAAGGGGAAGATTACCCCATGGAACAGGCCTCAGAGGCAACCGTGGACCCGGCTTCAATTGGTGGCCAGGAATCACCACTTCTCCGGCGGTCTAGTCGGATCAGAAAGCCAGTTAACCGGTACTGTGACTATGACTGGAGTCAAGTAGACTCCATGAGTTTGGCTCTTGAACACGCTGACGCACTGGAGACTTTGATAGATCAGAGTTTTGGCTCTCAGAGAGCTGATTCGGCAAAGGCTCTTAAACAGGTCATAGGGGTCTTACGTTCAATGTTGGCCCCACAATAGGAATTCCCAGGTTGGGGAAGTACAGCGTTATGTTCACCCAGACAGTCATGCTATATGGAAAAAAGATTTGTTTTCTTCTTATCACTTTAGTGACTTTGTGCATGATGATTGGATTTCATTTTCGAGGTGCTGCATTTGTATTGTTGTGTGAATTTTGATTCCCATTTGAATAATTATTCCCATTGGCACAACCAATATTGAGTTGTCGATGTTTCCTATATTTTGTGATTTTTTTTAAAGGAACATCTAGCCTTGGAGGGGTATGTGTACACCACCTATGGTGTACCAGAGGTTCTTGTGCGCTTCCAGTGTGGAGAGTGCCACGGTTGATGTTTACATCAGCCGAGGCAGGTAGTCTGATGACCGCCAGATGACTTCGCCCAGTTGTGTGACGATCTAAGAATGAATCCCCTTGTGGGCGCTAACCGGCGACGGGCCGGAAATGCCAAAGAGGGAATACTCTCGGCTAGACGGGGGAAGAGACCGGGGAAGTTGATGGAGGTGCCAGCCCCATTATGTAAGAGGGAGACCAGTAGTTGTGTGATTGGCTTACTATTTAGGTTGTTGGTCATCCTGGAGGTTTTAAGGAACTAGTTCTGATTACTATTTTCTTATTTCAAACTTGTGAGACCTAGGATCATGCAATGTTTGAGAAGATGTTGTATGCTGAGGTTAGAGGGACATGTAGGTGATAGGAAGTTTGCAGTTATTAGCTGCTGTTAAACATGTAAGACCCTTATAAATATTCATGAGGCGTAGGGATCTGACAGATGGCGTCCCTAAGTGACGCTAGGGGAAGCGTGGGTGCTTGGAATTTACTGAGTTATTCAGTCAGGCCCCAAATCTCAAATGGAGAGGACTACACCTCAGTCTGTGAAGTGTGGTGATGGTGTTCTGATGGCACCAGAAATGTAAGTTGATGCATTTTGCCATTTTTGTATTCTAGTAGTGCATCTAAGTACTATGTGCTTTGTGTTTTGATGTGTGTATATGTCAGACATTTGACAATGCTGCATTGTTATTATGAAATGAGGATTGATTGTTCCCATGCTTTGTATTCTTGACCCTTTGGGTTTTCTATAGGTTTTATTGAGCACTACGATTTTGAAATTATTTCAGAAGTCGAGTCATATTTGATTGTTTATATGTATGAATACATGTTGGAAGGAAAGACTTACTTAATTGCAGACTGGGATTTCTCGGTTAATAAATGAGTTATTTTAATATCTTGTTTATATTTTTTAGCAATAAGATAAAGATGCAGTTTCCATGCTGTACATGGATGTGTAGAGTAAGGACTGATGGGTCTGTGCAGGATAGAAATTCAGTTAAGGATTTGGATAATCGTCGGCCAGCATCTTCGGAAATTTAGGAGGCAGATGTACAGGTTATTTTGTACTTTGTTGCATTGAATCAATTTTCTTCTATAAAATCATGATTGCAAATGCAAGTTGGCATTTAGAATGCCTTGCCCTAAGTAAAGATCTATTTGTAAAAAAGGCATGTCTATCTTCAAAGGAGAGTGCTATAAGTGCATGATTGGATAATACATGAACGAAAAAAAAACGAAAGTTAGAAGTTGTTCTGTGACAATTAAAAACAAATGAATGAGATAAAATACAGAAGTTATGGAGTCCATATAAGGATATGTTTATTGTAATTTGTTAAATTATTGAATAAGCAGATAGTATAGTGATGTAGTTGACAGATTACCCTTATAAGGATATGTTTATTGTAATTTGTTAAATGATTGAATAAGCAGATAGTATAGTGATGTAGTTGACAGATTATCAGTAGTGTTTCTAGAATTTTATAATTGAACAGTTGAGACAGGAGTCTTTAAATGATGGCCGGTAAGGCAATATTGTTGTGTGTTATTGACTTATGGGCTATTGTAATAGATGATTTTGCATTGTTTTTTGACCGGAACAATAAGCCATAAGACTCTTTCTCTCTCTCTCTCTCTCTCTCTCTCTCTCTCTCTCTCTCTCTCTCTCTCTCTCTCTCTCTCTCTCTCTGTGTCCTCTCTGTCTACTGAGTATATTTTCTTTTCTCAAGAACATGTCACCATACTGGCTATAATGTATCTGTCTCCCTTATATGCATGTTGAAGGTTACAGGCTTGTTGCCTATATAGGCTGTTTGCCATTAATGTCGACTGAAATTGGCATATTTCTTTGTTGCTGTTTCATGTTTTTCATTTTATGAGTCGAAGTGTTGCGCTTTATTATGTTTACTGTCGATTCCTTTGACTGGTTGTAATTTGGGGATGAAGTCTGTTATCCCATGTTGCTTAATTATAGACGCGAAGTGATGAGCAATTATGACGGAGCACATGGAATGGGATGGAATAATTGTGTTAGGGACATGAATCCCACATAATTGGAAGTTGCTGTTCCGATTTAGGGCAGCACAGGGTTGAACCGTGTCTTTGAGGTTAGGTTCACCCTGGTTTCAGAGTGGTCGTGTTGTCACTCAATTAGTTCTTGTTTGCATCGGTTATCATTGTTGATAACCTCTGCTGCGCAAATCCAGTGCAAGAGACTAAAAGAGCTATAGTGGTTGACCGTATGTTCTGAATACCATAGTATAGCACATTCCTGAATTATGTGTCTCCTGAATGATATATGCTCTGGCCTGCAGTAGAATGAGGGATACTTCATCCCTGAGACTGACCTAGCTTCGTAATTTTGCTAAATGATACTTTTATGTCATGTTGAAGAATTTATGCAATGATTCGGATGTATGTGAACTATGCAATGGTGTAAGATGTAGTTGTGGTTTACATTCGTTTGCATTTTTCATTTACAGGCCACGGTTGCTAGAGCCCT
>JADBJO010000296.1:790000-802500 GCA_016801955.1 Conus betulinus
GAAGTGTGTGACTCACTTACTTAAGGGAAAGTGAATTCGCCCGTCTTGCTGAGGGCTCAAGAAAATACAGCGAGAAGCAGAGGTTGGCTGTCGCCTCGTTGTCTCCTAGGTGGGGACGTAAGACAGTGGAGGTTGCTGTAGCCTCGGAGCCGACGACGAGAAGAATTGTCTCCCGTGTGGGGACGGTCGACAGCAAGACGTGTTAGCCTGTTGGAGCCTAGACAGGGAGCTGCCAGACAACGGTGGGGTGTTTGCAGCCAGAGAAGACCTGTGGGAGAGGCCGACAGGAGCCCTTTCCGTTGAAAGGGCGGAAGTGCGGTGGAGTCCGGGAGACTCGGTCTGAGGGTGCAACGCGAGCTACGTTTGCCAGTGTCCCCCAACTGGGATTTGCAAATCGGGAGGACACAACAGTGTGGCAGCTTCAGCTCGTGGTCGCACACAGTGTGATGAGAGAAACTGACGGTCAACCAAGGAATGCTGGCAAGTTATGGACGTTTCATTTGTTCTTAAGTTTATAAATGTGCAAATGTAATAGTGAAAATATTGTCTTTCCTGGTTAAGTAAGAATCACTGAAGAACAGGGGATGCGATTTATGAGATTGTCTGTATGGTGTTTACATTGTTGTATGATACAGATAATTGTGTTGTGTTGTGTAGTGACGGGTGGGGGCTCGGAGTCAAGTTAAATAAAAGTTGATTATTTTTCTGTGAAATGTTATTGGTTTCCCGTCACCTTTGTGCGGGGCCCGATGTGAGTGACAGAGTGCATGTGCCTATGCGAGAGCGCATTTTTGGTTGTGAAAGCGTAAATACTTCTGTCTATATAACCCCCTGCATCCCTGCATATGATAATCATATTCAATAACGAGGGGGGGAGCGTCGGAGACCCGTCACAAATTGGGGGCTCGTCCGGGATGAACATAAATGAGTCATAAGTGATTTTGATTTCTGGGTTTTGTTAAATTGCTAAAGGATTTGAAATTTGCCATACTTGTGGAAAACCTAGATTTTTTTTCTTACCGGAAAGACGTAGTCTTGTGTTGATTGTTTTGATCTCTTGTTCATGACTGTGCCTTTTGTTTGAACTTGCTTGATTTGGTTACCGTTGAGGCTGATTGTGTGTAGCACAACTATTTGATCGCTTTATTTACGAGTGATCGGGCGGATATCTCGCTGTGTTACTGTAATTGTGTTAGCTGGCTGATCGAGGGTTAGATAGCTTCAAAATGTCGACTGAAGAGGGTGCTGAGACAATGGGTCCACTGAAAAAGATGGACCTCATAGAAGAAGGAAAAGCTTTAGGACTAAAGGGTCCGGAACTGAAGGCATATGTAGATGAGAACTGGCCCCGTGTAATCGAGGCTCAGAAAATACAAAGGGAAGGGAAGAAAAAGAGAAAAAAGAGGAGAGAGAAAGAGAAAGAGAACAGGAAAGAGAAAGAGAGAGAAGAAGAGAGAGAGAGAAAGAGAACGGGAAAAAGAGGAAAGAGAACGGGAAAAAGAGGAGAGAGAACGGGAAAGAGAGGAGAGAGAAAGAGAGAGAGAGAGAAGAGAAGAAGGAAAAAGGAAAAGAAAGAGAAAGAGAACGAGAACGGGAAAAAGAGAGAGAAAGAGAACGGGAAAAAGAGGAGAGAGAACGGGAAAGAGAGGAGAGAGAAGAGAGAACGGGAGAGAGAAGAGAGAGAAAGGGAACGGGAAAGAGAGGAAAGAGAAAGAAGGGAGATAAGGCAGTTTGAGTTAGAAAAATTAAAATGGAGAAAGAACGGGGACGTGTGGACGCAAAACCCCAAGCAAAAACTTTGCACCACATGTTAATCCCTTGATCAATATGCCAAAGTTTGATGATAATCCGGACCATTTAGAGGATTTCATTTCGCAATTTGAAAGGATTGCCCAAAGATCAGGGCTTACCCGAAGAACGGTGGGCTACAAATTTGTCCGCGCTGCTGACACCCAAAGCTAGGGATGCTTTTTTCTGCTTACCACCACCGAAAAACAGATGGATTATGAGTCGGTGCGCGATGCTTTGTTTCAGAGGTACCAGGTAACCGCCGATAGATATAGGAAATTGTTCAGAGAAACTGTTCGTAAATCAGGTGAGACACACGTACAGTTTCCTTTATCGGCTTAGGGCTCTCTCTTTGATAAATGGATTAGGTTAGGAAACATCGAACAAACTTTTGAATCTTTGAGGGAGGAGATCGTTAAGGAGCAAATTCTCTCCACTTGTCGGAAGGATCTCACAGTATTCTTGGCAGAAAGAGAATTAGGAAGTTTAGAGGAGTTAGTGAAAGTTGCAGACAGGTATGAATCTGCCCATGATCAGCGTAACGGGTGGTGAAGGGATCGAACCAGTCGTCCCGTAATGCCCAGACCACACAGGCAGGGAGTGATTCGCCGACTCCCTACACAAAGAGGCGAGACCACAGTTAGAAGCGGATTCGAAGTCCCGTGGAAAACAATGGGACTCAAGAGAATGTTAGGGTGAAACGCACATGTTTTAAATGTGGGCGAGAGGGTCATATCGCCAAGGACTGTAGCGGACTGCGAATACATTCAGTCGTTGCCGTTGATACAATTCAACGGGAAGGCAGAGTACCACCACCAACTACTAGGGCAGTAGTAAACGGAAACCGGTGACCTGCTTGCTAGATACAGGATTGACTCTGGCGGCAATGGTAGAACCCGGTTAGTGAGAGACACAGACTACACAGGGGAAACCACCTGCGTGCGATATGCAGATGGAAGAATTAATCAGCTACCTTTGGCCCGTGTTAAGGTAGAGTCAGAGTTTTTGGAGGAGTACTCACTGCAGCAGTGCAAAACAATCTTCCCTATCCAGCTTTGTTAGGGGGTAGATATATCCTCCCAAAGCCTAACCAGGCTGCCAGTCAAGTAGGGAAAGCAAGGGTCGTGCAGGGTAGGAACTCCTACTGGAAAATAAAACAGAAAGCAGGTGAAGTGCACAAGCGCCGCTGGCAGTAGAGAGCTAGCGCTGATCATGGTGCGTGGTGGTGGTGGTGCAGTGGACCATGAAATAGGTCGTCGTGGCGGTGGCCGTGGGCCGTGGGCCATGGAGGTGGCCGTAGTGGCAGTGCTGTAGGCCATGGTGGTCGTAGTGGTGGTTCAAAAAGTTGTTGGCGTTGCCGTGGTAGTCAGAAATGTAGGAGCCACGGTGGCGGACCTCAGGGTCGGGGCCAAGAGGGACCACAGAATAACTGGAACTGGCAGCTGGGCTGGAACCAGGGAGACTGTAATAACGCATGGCAAGAAGGTCGAGGTACCAGCTATTGTTAGAAACTGCCAAAGATAGTCAGCTCATAGGAGCAGATAAGCCAGTGTTGGAAAAGGGAGAAGAAAATAACGCCCATAAAGCAGTGGGCATAGGCACTGAGTGGGATTCGAACCAAGGAAGTTCCACACAGAGAAAGAAGATGGATTCGGATAAGATGAGTGAGGGATCATCTCTTAACATTTTGAAAAAGGGGAGATGATCGTCGTCGCGGTGAATGGGCGCGACAGCCCAGTTCACGTGATCTTCGCTTTACAGACCCTGAGGCAATGGAAGTCAAGGGGATTGAATGCCAAGGAGGAGATTTTGCCGATCAGGCTAGAAGAGGATCGCGCAGATTTTCACGCGCTCCTGTAAGGACTAAAATGTGTGGAAGGTGCGCTGACTCTCTTGTAAAACCTGGCCTGCGCAAACTGTCTGCCCCAGGCACTATTGGCGAGCCGCAAACGGCGGTCAAGATAGAGAGGGGCAGGAGTAGGTCAAGGGTTGGAATAATGCCTACGGGGTGTTGCTGTTGTAGTGTGAACAACAGAAGTAGAAGAACAATAGTAGGAGCAATGCCTTCAGGGTGTTGCCGCTTTAAGTGTGAGTGGTAGCAGTGGGACAATAGTATGACCACTGCCTACGGGCTGCTGTTGTTGTGGCGTGAACGATCATCCGTTACGGACAGCTACGGGGTAACTAATGTAGCTGGCTAGTTGGGTGTACACAATTGTGATGACTCTGGAATGCTGTTTTTCTTTTCTTTTTATTTTGAAGGCCCATTGTAGGGCATGGTTGAGCCTATATTCATGTGTTATTTTTTCATTTTTTGATACACGTTTTTTCAGTTGATGTTGCTTTTGTTCATTGCCCTTTTATGGAGCGGGGATCAGTACGTACTCACGTGTTGATTTATGATTTATGATTTTTCTGGTTGATATCTGTTTGCTCATGTTGTTTTTGTCACCGCTCGATAAAGTGTGAAAATGTCCTTAAGTTGCGAAATCAGACAAATGTTTGATTTGCATATTGTGTGTGAGACCGTGTGAGCAGATTGTGTGGCCACACGCCTGAATTTGATTTGATTTTGATGTTACGTACGTTGGGGGCACACACGCCTGAATTTGAATCTTGTCTTGGTGGATTGTGGCCACACACCCCTGAATTTGAACCTTGGGTAAATCATGATTGTGCTATTATTAGAAGTGAATGGAATGATTAATTAATATGTATATACATGCTGATGGCTAACGCTATAGAGAGAGTTCTGTAGTATATGTGAGCCAGTTTAGAGTTAAATGTTTTTTGCACAGTCGCTTATGACTGACCAAGAGTGATCTTTGGATTATCTGATTGATTTATTGGTTTTAATTGGGTACATTATCCATATTAGAGATGTTGACGGAAGTGATGTCTTGAAGCATAGGGGTAGTACTGTTATATCGACCCATGCAATTGAGTTTGTTTTATCCAGTCTGAGAACATTTCGTCCTGGAGGAAATGTTGGTTGGAACAACATTCTTAGGTACGGGGGTGTCATGAGTCGGCCGAATGTTTCTCGAGCATTTAGGCAAATTAAGGGTAGTTTTGCTGTTGTTGAGAGCAAGTTCCTTAGGTTCTTCAAGTGTGCAAATTCAGGCATCACCAGAGGGGAAATACCCCGAGTCGTTTACTGAAGGAGGGGAGTTACTGGGAAGTGTTTCACATGTCCGAGGGATAGTGACAAGTAGTTGCCGACCTGCCGGTCCTGGCTAGAGAAGAGTGTCCACCATGAGACTGGCTATTAACTGGGTTGTCCAGCGGGCTAAAAGGAAGGCAATCGTGTCAGGTGACCGTCACGGGTAGGCGACCGTCAGCCTGCAGGCAGCAGAGTACAGCGACCCTTCAGTCGTTCTTGTTCTGAGGCATGACTGGAAAGGCTTCGGCCTATTGAGTGGTTTACACCTTGTCGTCTGTAGAGGTAGTAAATACTTGAAGCATCAGTCCTGGCTGGTAGAGAAGTCCAGGCTGTTAGTATAATGGGTAGCTTTGGGGAATGGAACATGAGTTGAATAGGAGGTTATGCATTAACCACTGCACTTGGTACCCAAGTCCTTGTTGGTGCTAACAGTTGTGTGTGTGTGTGTGTATGTGTAGGTGACTAGTGATTCCATTGGTGGAACAAAAATAACTCAGGGATTTATTGGTACAAATCGTGTGATATGTGTGAGCCAGTGATTCCATTGGTTGAACCAGTTAAACTCGGGTTCTCTCTTTCTTTGAGGATGGATAAGTGCCTGGAAAACTAGGAAGTGTGTGACTCACTTAAGGGAAAGTGAATTCGCCCGTCTTGCTGAGGGCTCAAGAAAATACAGCGAGAAGCAGAGGTTGGCTGTCGCCTCGTTGTCTCCTAGGTGGGACGTAAGACAGTGGAGGTTGCTGTAGCCTCGGAGCCGACGACGAGAAGAATTGTCTCCCGTGTGGGGACGGTCGACAGCTAGACGTGTTAGCCTGTTGGAGCCTAGACAGGGAGCTGCCAGACAACGGTGGGGTGTTTGCAGCCAGAGAAGACCTGTGGGAGAGGCCGACAGGAGCCCTTTCCGTTGAGAGGGCGAAGTGCGGTGGAGTCCGGGAGACTCGGTCTGAGGGTGCAACTAAAGCTACGTTGCCAGTGTCCCCCAACTGGGATTTGGCCAATCGGGAGGACACAACAGTGTGGCAGCTTCAGCTCGTGGTCGCACAGTGGGATGAGAGAAACTGACGGTCAACCAAGGAATGCTGGCAAGTTGTGGACGTTTCATTTGTTCTTAAGTTTATAAATGTGCAAATGTAATAGTGAAATATTGTCTTTCCTGGTTTAGTAAGAATCACTGAAGAACAGGGGATGCGATTTTATGAGATTGTCTGTATGGTGTTTACATTGTTGTATGATACAGATAATTGTGTTGTGTAGTGACGGGTGGGGGCTCGGAGTCAAGATAAAATTAAAAGTTGATTATTTTCTGTGAAATGTTATTGGTTTCCCGTCACCTTTGTGCGGGCCCGATGTGAGTGACAGAGTGCATGTGCCTATGCGAGAGCGCATTTTGGTTGTGAAAGCGTAAATACTTCTGTCTATAACCCCCTGCATCCCTGCATATGATAATCATATTTTCAATAACGAGGGGGAGCGTCGGAGACCCGGGGGGACAGATCCGTAAAGCATAGATAGTAGACTTTATGTTATGCCTTTACGGTCATTTTGAGTGAGTCAAACGATAAGCTTCTCCAATGTCTTCGGAGAAAATAATCAAAGATAACCATTTTCTTACTTTAATGCAGTGTATTCAGTTGTTCTTATAATCATGTTGTTTAGTGTGATCGATATAAATTATTCTGGTCACTCGTTGTCCGTTCATCATTATTCTTTTTCCTTTCTTCTTGTTTCTGGATTATGCATTTGTAGGTGTGTGGAACACGTGTTTGTATGTGTATGTGTGCACGTGCATTGAAATGGGCCTAAACCATTTTCAACTTCTTCTCTCTCTCTCTCTCTCTCTCTCTCTCTCTCTCTCTCTCCTCTCTCTCTCTCTCTCTCTCTCTCTCTCTCTCTCTCTCTCTCTCTTTCTCTCTCTAAGTGGCTCTCTCTCAGTGTGAACAAGAACAAGAACAAGAACATATTTTATTGCCATATGAAAACCAGAGGTTTTGTGGGGCACAGATGATAAAGTCAAGACATTCAATTAAACAAATTCCAACGTTGTCACATCTTGCAACATAACATTAATAGCAGAAAGAAAAAGCATAGTGTGTATCAGGGTCTGATTAAAGTTTTCTGTCTCCTAAGAGAAAAACACAACAGGATATACTGAGCAAGTACAGGTAGGAAGCAGTCCAATAACATGAGATCCGAGGGTTTTGTGATTTTTGTCTGAGGTGGAAAATCTGTTTTTGTGATCCTTGTCATTAGGTCATAACGTTGTTGGTCAAATAATTTGCAGTCATCGAGAAAATGTAGTTCGTCCTCAACAACGTGGCATGTCGTGCATAATCTGTCTTCTCTGTCAGTGTTGGTATAACGGCCCCACTCAATTTGGAGTTCATGGGCACTTTTATTCGTAATCTGGTGTTAGTACTCGTCTGCAATCTGTGTCAATGTGTTGCTCCAAATAAGCCGCCTGTTTGTATTTCGGTAGCAACTGTGGCATAAAATTTGAGCTTGGGTGTGCTTTTTCGTTCTTTCGTTTCTTCCAGAAGTCAACATAAAACGTTTCCAGCTTCGCACTGATTAGAAAACTTAGGCGAGTCACACTAGATGTACTCTGATTTTCCCAGACATGCTGTAATCCTGTCGTTGACAAGGTTTGTCGTATAAACTTCGTCCATTTGTTTTCTTCGGTGTCCTGAGAGATCACTGACTGATAAATCTGTTGTTGATAAGAGTCTTGGTTTGACTCTAATATGTGTATCCAGAATGCGATAATCAAGGTTATCACTTTAAAGTAATCGGGAATCTCCCCAATTCGCCCAAACCGGTAATGTCATAGCTTTTCTATGGACTCTTAATAATTGCCTGCAGAATTTTATGTGTGCAGTTTCATGTGGGAATTTGTTTTGCAAGACAGGGTTTTGAACAAATGCTGCATTTTCTTTTCTTGACATATTTCATCATTGTATTGGTAAGAGGATGAGAACCACACATCCGACCCATATGTGAGATGGGAGAGACTAACGAGTCAAATAGGGCTGTAACTGTTCTCATGTTTACATATTGACCATAAACGTTCTCTTCAATATATGTGCAGCTTTATTCCCTTTTGTCTTGCTAAGTTTTCTTGGGCTTCTGTAAAATGTCCGTTTTTATGGAAAGTGACTCCAAGATTTTTATATTGATCTACTGTTTCAATGATGTTTTCACCGCAATTGAAGAATAGTGGTACCTTTGGGTCTGATTTGGTGAATACAATGACCTTTGTTTTCTCTGTGTTGATTTTCATTCCCCAGTCTAAAGAGAAGTTGTGTAACTGGTTTAATTGACGTCGAAGTCCTTGTTTTGAAGTCGAGAGGATAGCAAACTCGTCTGCATATAAAAGACATGGAATTTCGACTTGTTCTAGATCGGAAATTATTGGGGAATCATGGTCTCTGAGATATCCGACAGTGTCATTTATGAATATGTTAATAAGGCGGGGCTAGGGGTATTGCCTTGGAGGACACCTTTCTGTATTAATATTTCCCTAGTGAAACCAGACTGGCTTCTTGTACAAAACCGTAGCCCCGTTGTACATGTCCTTTATCATTTGGTAGCATTTACCAGTTATTCCCACTTGCATCATTTTCATCAGAAGAGCTTCGTGCCATATATCATCAAATGCTTTGCTGAAGTCAACAAACAGCAGTAAAGCCTTTTAGTTCTGTCTTTTTGCTACCTTTTAACTAGTTTTGACAATATGAATATTTGATCTGTGATACCCGATCTCTTTCTGAACCCTGCTTGCTCCTTTGCAAAGAGGTGGTTTGCCTCAAGATAATTCATTGTCCTTTCATTTATTATGTTGCAAAACACTTTTCCAAACGAACTATGTAAAGTTATGCCTCTGTAATTGTTGGGGTTGGACTGGCCGCCTGACTTGTAGACTTGGACTGTGATTAACATTTTCCAGAGGTCCGGGAATTTTTCTGATTTTTACAATTAAATTTAACTCGTCTTTCAGAAGAGGAGTAATTTCAGGTGTGTGTGTGGACGGATTATGGTGTAGGTAGGGAGGTGGGGGTGGAGGGGAAATGAAGAGCTTCTTTCCCCCCCCCCCTGTTGTTTTAAAACAAGTCCCCCCCCCTCCCCCCTATCTCCTGTTTTTCTAATAAAACAAGGACAAAATGCACGCTACATTTAGCATCTGGTTAGGTAGGGATTGGTGCAGTGGAATAGCTTTTTCAACCCTGGACACTACTGAGACACTGTCACCGAGCCCTAGTGGTGATGGTGGTGGTGGTGGTGGTGGTGATGGTAAGACTCACCCAATTCTTGCTGCCAATCACTCTCACACGAATTGATCCTTTTCAAATAAAAGATTATAATCTAACGAATGTACAACTAAAGGACGACGAATAAAAAAAAAAAAAAATGTTTGACGATGGAGATTCAAAGAAAGTTCTGTTCTGAGGGGTGGAGGTGATTAAAGATGAGTTCCTTTACTATCATAATTTAGTACTTATCGGTTAACGTAGAGATCTTGTCGACGATGTTGCTGTCTTGATGTCTTCGTAGATGTGGTGGATGATCTTCAAAACGATGATGGGCGTCGAATGCGTTGATAACCGTTGAAAAGAAGAGAAAAGAAAAGAAGGGAAAGGAAAAGAAAGGAACAGAAAAGAAAACCTGCAGACAGAGGGGCAGTTTTTAAGTCCTCTGGTCACTCTCTCTGTTTGTGGACTCCTTGCACACACACACACACACACACACACACACACACACACACACACACACACACACCCCCCGGGCCGGCCCCTTTACAATTACACTATCCTAACCCCTTTCCTGTACAAAATCGTGAAGTCTTTAATCTATCGATGATATGATTAATAAAGAAAAGGTCCAATAGATTCACACTTGCTTTACAATTTACTACAATCTAGTTTGCTTTATCAATCAATCATGAAGATCTTATTCCTTGTTCTCTAAAGTGATTTGATCGCTTAACTACAAAACAGGATTTCATCGGGCTAGATAAACACAGGTAACAGTTAGACAGATCTATGCCCTTTTCAATACTGCTCGTCGAGTCAGTCGATAATGAACCCAATCCATTCTCCCAAATATCATTCACACAAATATGATCACCTGTTGGAAAAATAATCATGGATTAGTACATTACACTGATGTGAAGATGAGGATGATCGAACATGCTGATGACATGTCGACATGTCTGAGCGGTAGACATGCATCGTCGCGATCCAGAATGTTGAGCGTAGGCCTATAACCGATTGTGCATCCTCCGGTTGAAATAATATGAGCTTCCGATAAACAAACTACGTAGGTAAAGATTCATGTATTGCCAAACACATAGAATATTAGTAACAGGGAATATGCTGATCAAATGCAGCAATACTGAACATAAGAATGGTTACTTCAAAACGCCGACAAATTATTAATAGACTCGCGCTACGAATCTAAATGCTGCCCACCTCAGACAAACTCCCAGAAAAGGTTGCAGAACCTCGGTGGTGTCAAGCTCTGGCCCACACCAGTCCCCAGTGGTGGTGCACCAGCCTCCAGCCTGTCTGTTGGCCTTCTTTAGATGCCAGTTATGGTGCCGACCCTCAGCCCGTCGTCTGTGGTCCACCAGGCCCAGTCCCTGTTGTCTGGCTGTCCTCGCTTGATCCCAGGCTACGGAACCGATTCTCTGCAGCAATGCGCTGTCCCTTCTTTCTTCTCAGAAGATGCTCTACAGATCCGCCTCTGCCGCTAGACTCTGTAGGGCTTTGCTCTTTCCTGCCGCCTTCTTGCCTTCCGTCCGGTTTTGACTCTTGAGCAGTTTCTTGCTGTAGTGGCGTTACTATGGGTATTGCTAGGCGATAGTGTCGAAGTAGGCTTACGTTTTAGTGTTCGTCATTCTGTAATGACGTGGATGGAATACTTATGAGCTTATACCGTGACAAGACCCACGACTCTTGATCGTGGCCAACCTCCTTGCCCTCTCCCCTCTCCTCTCCCCCACCCACCCCACCTCTGTCCCTCCCCTCCGCGTGCATGCATACGTGCGTGCGTGCATGCGTGCGTGCGTTCGTGTGTATGTGTGTGTGTGTGTGTGTGTGTGTGTGTGTGTGTGTGTGTGTGTGTGTGTGTGTGTGTGTGTAAGTGCGTGTGTGTGTGTGAGACTTTAAGAACTTGGAGGGAAAGGAAGTCTCTCTCTCTCTCTCTCTCTCTCTCTCTCTCTCTCTCTCTCTGGCTGTGCCAGTTCCACCATTGTTGAGACCGAGGTCGGCCTGTTAGAGTCCGGAACCATCAGGGCCCGGTTCCATAAAGCCCAGGACCACTATGGTACGGTTCCATGAAGCCTAATACCAGTAGAACCCTATTCCACAAACCCATTACCATTAAGACCCGGTTCCAAAAAGTCCATTACCATTAGGACCCGGTTCCCCGGTTCATAAAGTCCATTACCATTAGGTCCCGTTTCCGTAAGGCCCATTCCCTTTAGGTCCCGGTTCCATAAAGCCCCTTATCATCAGTTCCCGGTTCCATAAGGCCTATTACCATTAGGACCCATTTCCATAAATTCTAGTGCCACTAGAGCCCGGTTCCATAAAGTTGATTACCATTAAGATCCGGTTCCATAAAGTATATTACCATAAGGGCCCTGTTCCATAAAAAACATTACCATTAAGTCCCGCATTAGGGCCTATTGCCTTAGGTCCTGATTCCATAAAGCCCCCTGCCATCAGTTTCACGGTTCCATATAGCCCATTACCATTAGGACCCATTTCCATATATCCTAGTGCCACTAGAGCCCGGTTCCATAAACTTCATTACCATTAGGACCCGGTTCCATTAGGCCTAGAACCATTAGGTCCCGGTTCCATAAAACCCATTACCATTAGGACCGGTTCCATAAAGCCCATTACTAATAGGACACGGTTCCAAAAAGCCCATTACCATTAGGACCGGTTCCATAAAGCCCATTACCAATAGGACACACGGTTCCAAAAAGCCCATTACCATTAGGACCGGTTCCATAAAGCCCATTACCAATAGGACACGGTTCCAAAAAGCCCATTACCATTAGGTCCCGGTTCCATAAAGCCCATTACCATTAGGACCCGGTTCCAAAAAGCGCATTACCATTAAATTTCGGTTCCATGGGGCCCATTACTATTAGGTCCCGGTTCCATAAAGTTCATTTCCATTAGGTCCCGGTTCCATGAGGCCCATTGCCATTAAGTCCCAGTTCCATAATGCCCATTACCAATCGGTCCAGAATTCATAAAGTCCATTACCATTAGGACCCGGTTCCATAAAGTCCATTACCATCAGGTCACGGTTCCATAAAGCCCATTACCATTAAGACCTGGTGTCATAAAGTCCATTACCATTAGGATCCGGTTCCATAAAGCCTATTGCCATTAGGTCCCGGTTCCATAAAGTGTATTACCATTTGGTCCTAGTTCCATAAAGGCCATTACCATTAGGCCGCAGTTCCATAAGGCCCATTACCATAAGAACCCATTTACCCTTAGAGCCCTGAACCATTAGGGTCCCTTTACCATTA
>JADBJO010000296.1:807500-810000 GCA_016801955.1 Conus betulinus
TTAGTGAACCGACTTGTTCCCATTCTCTTGTTACAATTTCAGTTCATTTAACATTTAACGTAACTCTGGGTCAGTATGACCCATTAGGGGTCACAGTGACAACCTTTTGGGTTAATGACCCAGTATGGGTCACTTGATCTCATGGATCACAATAACCCACTATTGATGACCAGAACATTAACCTTCATCCGGGTCAGATGACTCATCCCACATGATCTTTAACACTGATGGGGACCACGGGTAAGAAGAGGGCGAGCGTCAGGAACGGGTATATGGGGTATAGACCTGAGGGAATCATACATGTGAGTAGGGAAACATGGACGTGGGTGGAACATAGGCCCTGAGTAACAGACAACCGGTGAAGTAGTGGAGACACAGGGGGGGGGGGGGGGGGGGGTAAGGGGCTGGGTTAGGGGTGCACATAAACCTGGGAAAACTTAGCCCTGGGAGGGTACTTAGACTTTGGGAAACATAGACCCAGAGGGAACATAGATCAACGTAGGGGGAGGAGGGGGTAGGGTGATACAGACATTGTGAAGCATTAACCCTGGGGCGGAACAGAGAGATCTTTGATGCTAAAGCCTTTGCTGTCAAGGCGGATTCATGGACACCAATGTTGCTGCCATGTTTGTGTTCACGGCATTTTAATGAGCAAAGGACAATGTTTTCCAGTGCCGATCCCTTCTAAGTGTGCTGCTGGATGCAGGGTATATGTGCGTTTCCATGATCCATTGAATTTAGGTTACAGGATCTTTCTTGCTGATATCTTAGCTTCTGCGTGAGTGCCGATATGAAGGGAGGTCAGCCAGTAACACGTCAGTACATGTATTGACCTGGAAGATTCGGAAAAAGAGAGAGGGAGAGAGAGAGAGAGAGAGAGAGAGAGAGAGAGAGAGAGAGAGAGAGAGAGAGAGGGAGGGGGAGGTGCACGAGTGGCTGAGGAACTGTGCTTCACCAGTACCACCAGGGGTCGAACCTGCAACCCTCACACGCATAGTTCAATGTGAACCACTGGATTGTCGCGCTCGTAGCATAAAAAAAACAACAACCAGTAAATAAATGCAAAATGAATGAATACACACGTGCGCACACACGGGTGTGCTACATTTAACAACGAGGCTTGCCATGTAGTGCAAGAATAGTGAAACAATTTGCTCACTCTCTTTCCCGGATCATGCAGGAGACGGATGAGAGCAAAAGAGTGGGAGTACATAAACAACACAATAGAAGAAGGACTCCGGAATAACAACACGAAGCTTTTTTTTCTGGAACTACGTCAAGTCTAGACGCCAAGACAGTACTGGGTGTGGCACCACTGAAGAAAGGCACGACCCACCAGAGTGATGGCGTGACCAAGGCACAGAACTTGTTGGATCAGTTCAAATCCGTCTTCTTCACACCAGATGACGGCACACTACTTCCTAAGATGAATGGGGCACCCTTTCCAACCTTGGATGAGCTCATCATTGATACAAATAAATGCCATCGCTCCTGCCTTGACCTGTATCTACAGGCGCTCCATACATACGGGCCAGTTAACAGAGGATTGGCTGTCAGTAAACGTACCGGCGGTTTCAAGTTAGGAGACAGAAACAGGCCGAGAACTACAGGCCAGTTTCTCTAACTTCAGTGGCCTGCAAACTCCTGGAACATATCATATCATGTCGTCACCTTCGGAACCATATGGAGAGAGGCGCAACATACTGACAGACAGAAACCACGGCTTCAGATCGGGCTACTCCTGTGAGACGCAGCTGATTACCACAATGCACGATCTCTTCGAGATCTACGATGCCGGGAAGCAAACAGATGTGGTGATACTGGACTTCAGTAAAGCCTTTGACACGGTACCTCACAAGTTACTACACAAACTCGATCATTATAGAGTACGAGGACCTATTCTTAAATGGCTCACCGACGACTTTTTGATGAAAAGGAGGATGCGAGTGGTCCTAGAGGGAGAGATATTAGGCGAGGTAGCTGTCGACTCCGGTGTGTCCCTCAGGGAACAGTGCTGGGGCCACTACTCTTCCTGTGCCACGTCAATGACCTACCGAAAGCAGTGAAGTCAAAAGTACGACTCTTCGCTGACGACTGCCTGCTGTACCGCAACATCAACACCCTTCAGGACCACATCACCCTGCAGGAAGACCTGAGACACCTTGAGGACTGGGCCAAGAGATGGGGGATGCGCTTCAACGCATAGAAATGTTACATCCTGTCCTCCCGGAGCAAGTCTACCTATATGTACAGCCTCACTGGAGTCCTCCTGAAACAGGTCCAGCAAACCCCGTACTTAGGACTGCTCATCTCAGATGACCTAAAATGGGGATGACATATTGCCAATATTGCTCGTAAAGCCAGATCAACAGTGGGCTTCCTACGCCGGAATCTCAGGAATTGCCGAAAGGAGTGCAGGCGCCTGGCGTACATCGCACTGGTGAGATCCAGACTAGAGTATGCAGCTGCAGTGTGGGACCCATATTACCAACAGGACATC
>JADBJO010000296.1:817500-822248 GCA_016801955.1 Conus betulinus
TATAATAATAGTAATCATCATAATAATCATCATAATAATAATGATAATGATTATTTTTGGCGCGTAATCTTAAATCATAAGCCCAAAGCGCTTACAAATACAGAAAAGGTTAAAGAAAACATAACTGAAACCAATAAGAAGATGAAATTGCAATAAGTACCATACACCTACAAACAATGGTGCATATTGCACACACACGCGACGCGCGCGCACACACACACACACACACACACACACACACACACACACACACACACACACACACACACACACACACTCACACACACACACACACACACACACACACACACACACACACACACACACACACGTCGCAGAATTAATTTGAAGGACAAGGGAAAAGGAAGAAAGAACTGCTATTGACAGGTGAAGAGGGTTGTTTTTAGGAGAGATGCCTTGAAGGAAGACAGAAAGTTTGAACTACGCAAAGATACTGGGAGTTTGCTCCAAGAAACCAGACCCTGAAAAGAAACAGAACGATCGCCATAGCTTTTAGTTCGAAATCGAGGGATTTTGAGCTGTGTTGTCGGTAGAAGAACGCAACTGCCTAGAAGGAACATAGATATGAATGAGATCAGAAAGGTAGGAAGGAGCTATGCCATTCAAAGATCTTATGTCTCTCTGTCTGTCTAGTCTGTCTCTCTACTCTGTCTCTCTGTGTGTGTGTGTGTGTGTGTGTGTGTGTGTGTGTGTGTGTGTGTGTGTGTGTGTGTGGTGTGTGTGTGTGTCAGTGTCTGTGTCTGTCCTGGTTGTGTGCTGTGGCTGGCAGTCTGTGTCTGTCTTTGTCTGTCTGGTCTGTCTGTCTGTCTGTCTGTCTGTCTGTCTGTCTGTCTCTCTCTCTCTCTCTCTCTCTCTCTCTCTCTCTCTCTCTCTCTCTCTCTCTCTCTCTCTCTTTGTCCTTAATCCCTTCTGGAGACAACGGAGAGGTCCAAAACAAACATACAGAAAAAAAGGGAAAATAATCGTCTTGCTCATGTTTAGATGATCTGTCTGTCCTGTCTCTGTCTCTGTCTCTATTTGTCTCTCTCTGTCTCCCTCTATCTGTCTCTGTCTCTCTCGTCTTGATATTTGTTTACATTCGCTTAACTTTCTATTGCCCTAATTTTTTCAAGCATGTTTTTTTTTTTCGGGGGGAGGGGGAGAATGGGGGAGGGAGATGAGGGAGGGGGGACGGTGGCGCTGGAAATACAAACATATGCCCCATAGACAAAGACTTCCTCGGTCAACGCCAAAAAAAAAAATCATCTACAGCCGACTCCCCCCTCCCTCTCTCCATCTACATCTTTCTCACTCCTCGCTAAATATAAGTCCACTGCAAGTTCATATTTTATCTGTATTTGGTTTAAAAGACACCAAAATACCATCGGTGTGTGTGTGTGTGTGTGTGTGTGTGTGTGTGTGTGTGTGTGTGTGTGTGTGTGTGTGGTGTGTGTGTGTGCGTGTGTGTGTGAAGGGCGGTCTTGATGAAGGGAGTTAATAAAACTGATGGGTAGTTTCTTCTATTGGATGGAGTTTGTCTTTCTTAGCTCTCTCTCTCTCTCTCTCTCTCTCTCTCTCTCTCTCTCTCTCTCTCTCTCTCTCTCTCTCTCTCTCTCTCTCTCTCTCTGGCTCTCTGTGTCTGTCTGTCTGTCTGTCTGTCTGTCTGTCTCTCTCTCTCTCTGTCAAAAGAAAACACAGACGCGCGCGCGTGCGCTCATTTACACACACATACACTCTCTCTCTCTCTCTCTTCCCCCCCCCCTTTCTCTCTCTCTCTCTCTCTCTCTGATTTGGCACACACACACACACACACACACACACACACACACGCGCGCGCGCGCGCGCGCGCGCGCCACCCTGCTTTTCTAACTCCAAACAAACTCCGTTTTAGTTCCAGTTAAGGGTGAGATTAACGTCCTATCGGCCTGAGGCCAATGCAACACGCGCGAAACCAAAAATGTTTCATGTGTACAGATATTTTAATTGCAACCCTTGTGAAATCAAATTAAAGCATTTCATTTGGATTGCGTAATGTTTTTGCAATGATGATAAAGCAATGTAAAGAGACCACCCTGGAAAAAAGAAAATCCACAAACATGTTTCTTTAATCTGTTCAAAAACGGATGTGTCCACCCCGCGCAGCAACACAATCGAGAGACAGCGCTGCCTCATGGAGTTGATGGTGTGTTTGCGATGACGGCCTGGGGGATGTTTTCCCCACTCCTGTCGCAGGACGTGCAGCAGCTGTTCCCGATTAGCTGGACGTGGGCGGTTTGCATGGACTCGCCGGCCAAGTTTCTCCCCAGATGTTCTCGATTGGATTGAGATCTGGACTGTTTCGCAGGCCATGCCATCCTGGTGATCCCAGCTTCCTGAATGAAAGTGTTGACAGCCCTGCAGCAGTGTGTGGTGTGGCGTTGTCATCCTGGAGGACAGCTTGGGGTCCGATCTGCTGGAGGGTCGCTGTGACCAGAGGCTGTAAGATCTCCTGCAGGTAGCGCTGCCCATTGAGCATGCCCTCCACATGGTAGAGAGGAGTCCTGTAGTGTCGGCTGATGCCTCCCCAAACCATAATGGAGCCACCTCCAAAAGCAGCCGCCTCCTGGATAGCATCATCTTGCAGCTGCTCCTGTGGGCGCCGCCACACCCTGATGCGGCCGTCTTTGGGGCTCACCATGAAGCGCGATTCGTCGGTGAACAGGACATGGCCCCAATGAGCACGAGTCCACCTCAAATGGTCCTGGCACCAAGCAAGTCGGCGTGCCCTGTGACCTGCAGTCAGCATGGGCTTCTTCACCGGACGCCTGGAACGCAAGGCGGCGGCATGTAGGCGACGCCGAGTGGTCTGCCCGCTTACTGCTGTGTTGGTGGAAGCACGCAGTTGCTGACTCAAGGCATTGGCGGTGGTGGTTGTCCTCTCCCGAAGGGCCTGTCTGCAGAGGTACCGGTCCTCACGTTGTGTGTTTTCTTGGGACGCCCTGGGCGTGGCCGTTCCTGGACGGTGCCTGTGGTTTGATGGCGCTGTCTCAGACGGATGATGACCGAGTGTGACACTTGCAGCCTTCTGGCCGCTTGGCAGTATTTATTGAGAAGGCCTGACGACTGTCGCGTTCAGAAACTTGGCAATTACTAACCTTTATTTGATATTTGATTTTGAAAGCACCTAAAGCATTCTGCGGTGTGGTCCTTAACTTATGTTGAAGTCTGTAGATCTGCATCATTGTGGCAACTGCTGTCGCCTGGCAGTAGTGGTGGGTTTCAGTGGGGGTCGTCGCATTCCTCTCTCTGAGCTCGTGTTCCTCTTGAACGTTCGTTCAACGTTGGTCGTGCTGCTCTTGAACGTTGGTTCATTTCAGGTTGTTGGTCGACCGACGATAGGCGTCGGTGTGTGTTGCCTTCTTTCCCCCAAACAACAGGCTGTCTTCAGGGGCAATTTTTCAGCCCAACCCTATAAGGAGTGCCCACCATGTCTGCTGCCCCAAACAGAACAGGGCTTTCCAGGCCACGGTAGTCGCAGTCAGACAGCGCTCCTTTGCCAATCGGCCCACATCTTCAGGAGCCGTCCCCCCGGCGACACAGGCTAGACCCGCCGTCACCCACATGGCTGGAAGGTTGTCTGCGACTCCCGACACTGATCTCTCACATCAGTGTCCCTCAAGGGAGAGCTGCCCATATCTCCCCAGGCGTCCACTGCTGTACACACTCGCACTTGCGAACTGCAAACAAACTCATTAGCATTCTGTATTTGTAGTGGAACTGCCCCGCCCCCTCCTTTTTTTTTCCCTCGCCGCCCCCCTGGTGGTGGTCCATTTTATCCCTTATGGGGTCCCACATGGTCTGGTGGGCTGTAAAAAACTGATTTAGCCCTCCTTACTGTTGTTGTTGTTGTTGTTGTTGTTGTTGTTGTTGTGTTGTTGCTGTGTTGTGACAACCTTGACAGGACCCCCTGTTGTGGGCAGGGCTGTACTAGACACAACTTAACCCCTTCACTAGCTTTCCCTGTCTTTTGACATCCTTGATGGGGCCCCACGTGGTAGGCAGGGCTGTATTTAAAACAAACTGAATCGTCTTACTGCTTTTTCCTTGTGACAAACCTGCTAGGGCCCTATAAGATGGGCATGGCTGTATTAAAGCAACCTGAATCCCCTCACAGGTTTTTCACTGTGTTGTGACAACCCTGACAGGACCTCTTGTGATAGTCATACCTATATTAAAACTATCAGAATCATCTCACTGGAATTCCCTCTGTATAACATCCCTGAAAGGGCCTCTTTGGTGGACAGGGCTGTCATAAAACAAACTAAACTCTGTTCACTGGTTTTCCCTGTGTTGTGACGTCCCTGACTGGGCATCTTGTGGTTGGCAGGGCTGTTATATAAAATAACCTAAAAAAAAAAAATAAATAAAATCCTAAAAGTCTACTCACCGGCTTTCCCTGTGTTGTGACATCCCTGACAGGGCCCCATGCGGTGGGCAGGGCTGTTTATAAAACAAAAGTCTCCTCACTGGTTCTCCCTGTGTTGTGACATCACTGAATCGCACACTTGTCGCGCCTGCACACGTACAAACATCACATAATTGTATGTGCACGCACTCACACACACACACACACACACACCACACACACACACACACACACACACACGCACGCACGCACGCACGAACGCACGCCTGCACACACACACACACACACACACACCACACACACACACACGCGCGCGCGCGCGCGCGCGCGCGCGCGAGTGCCC
>JADBJO010000297.1:25000-27500 GCA_016801955.1 Conus betulinus
CTCACTGACAGCGATCCTCAATTCCTTCTCCCCCCTCCCTCTCCCTTCGATTCCCTCCTGCCTCTCCCATTCCTCTCCTCTCTCTCTCCCTCTTCTATCTCCTCTCCCTTCCTCTGTCCCTCTTCTCATCACCTCATCCTCTTCCCTCCCTCTCCGCGGAAGTCTTCTCTCTCTCTCCTCGTCCTCCTCCTCCTCTCTCTCCCATCCTCTCATACCCATCTCTCCCTCTCTCTCTTCCGCTCTCTCTCCTCTCTCTCCTCTCTCTCTCCATCTAATCTTTCTCTTCAGCTCTCCCTCTCCTCCTTCTCTCTCTCACTCCCTCCTCTCCTCCCTCTATTCTCTCTCTCCTCTCTCCTCCACTCTCCTCTCTCCTTTCCCTCTCCACTCTCCTGAAGTTTTTTTTTTGCTTTTTTTTTTTATATAACATGTTCCCCCTAACATTTTACTGTTAGCCTGCACTTGTTTACCCCTACTACTACATTGTTCAACAAAGCAGATATGACAGAGTTTATAACAACAAACACATCATTTTGATCATATTCCTGAACATTTCAGTCACAATCGTAAAGCCCATATCATTTAGTGTTATCTCTCTTTAGTGAGTAGTGGAAAAGTCCTTATTACATTGATGGTTATGAGAGGTTTTGTTATGCTAGCTTTGATAATTAATCTTTGAGAAAAGGGTGATGTTAAAATTCACCATGGACACACACACACACACACACACACACACACACACACACACACACACACACACACACAAATGCGCGCGAACACACACACACACACACACACACACACACACACACACACACACACACACACACACACACACACACACGCACGCACGCACGCACACACACACACATGATAAATCAAATGGAGAGTAGTTGTCTACTTTCAATTTCTCCTTCAGCTGGAGACAGCACTGCCACTAGCAGGCTAAGACGAGGAATAATGCAGGTGTTTGTAAGGTCATTCAATTACGAGCACACAGGATCTGAAAAAATGGAGCTTTTGGCGTGAGAGTTGGGCTGTTTGTGTTTATTTGTTTGTCTGTCTGTTTGTTTTTTTTTTTTTAGTTCTTTTGTTTTGGTTTGCTTTGTTTTTTCTTTGGGTGCTGCGGTTATGGCTGTTGTTCTCTCTCTCTCTCTCTCTCTCTCTCTCTCTCTCTCTCTCTGTCTGTGTCCTCTGTGTGTGTGTGTGTGTGTGTGTGTGTGTGTGTGTGTGTGTCACACACACACACACAGGCACAGACACACGCACACACGCACACATACACACAGACACACACACACACACACACACACACACACACACACACACACACACACACACACACACACACACACACACACACACACACACACACACACACACATACGTACGCACGCAGACACACGCACACACAGACACACGCACAGAGAGAGAGAGACAGACAGACAGACAGAGTTTCATGTCTTCTAATATCACGTTTCGTGAAATACAGTGAAGAAAGTCTCCACGTACCTGCATCATGCACACTCAATCATCCTTGAAATGAGGAAGCAAGGAGGAGAAAGGAACGCCCATGCGTGTATATTTACACTGTGCGTACAATCTGGCAGGACGCGTGCACACTCAAATCATGCAGGGTGTATACATTTAAACGAACACACACACACACACACACACACACACACACACACACACACACACACACACACACACACACACACAACCATAACACACACACACACACACACACACACACACACACACACACACACACACACACACACACAACACACACACACACACACACACACACACACACACACACACACACAGAGGGACAAATAGAGAGATAAGCTGACATATATACATGCAAGGAGACGTTGCTTGTTCTCCTTATTGTCAACATAAGACTGACTTAACCAGCTTTCACAAGCATTCAACCACAATACATAGTATCAGTATTGGGGGTTTGGGTTTGTGAGTGAAAGGAAGTAAAAGAAAATACAATAAAAGAAAAGAGGTGAAAATGATAGTCATAAACCATGAAAAAGAACTCAACTAAAATCCGTGTCTGTAGTATATTAACAGACACACTTCTTTTCACCCGAAAGCTTCTCTGGGTTACTAGGCCTTGAGCTGGTTACGTCCACGAAAACTGAATCAGATAACATGTTATAATGAAATGTTGCCAGGAGAAAAGCAAACGAACGCAAAGGAACAAGACTGGCATGCAAGCCAATGGAAGCGACTGCTTCCGTTTAATCTGGGTCAAACAATTGATTAATCAGTGTACAAAATGAACGAAGGGAGCCCAGTTGTCGATTTTCGATATCTACTTGATTTGGGGGCAACGTGGGCTTCACTACTAAGGAATTCTATTGATATTCATGAAGTAATTATGAACACACGGGATCAATAATCAGATGCGTGCGTGCGTGATTATTAAATCTCTCTGTCTCTGTCTGTCTGTCTGTCTGTCTGTCTGTCTCTCCCTCTCTGTCCT
>JADBJO010000297.1:37500-39948 GCA_016801955.1 Conus betulinus
CTAAAGATTATCAGTTCAGAACCCAGACTCTCATGATGAGATCAAGATCAGAGGGACTTGCCAAAACCATTCTACAAGGCAATGTGCGAGGAGGCAGAGGGAGAGGAAGACAGAGAAAGAGCTGGGAGGACAACGTCAGTGCATGGACTGGACTTACACTCAGCAGCTGCCTAGGAGCGTCTGAGAGCTGGAGGAATAGAAGAAGCTGGTTACGAAGTCTTCTGTGTGCCCCAAACGGTCTTCAAGACTCTGGGATAAGTGAAGATAAAGGTGTGCCCAAACGGTCTCAAGACTCTGGGATAAGTGAAGATAAAGGCGTGCCCAAACGGTCTTCAAGACTCTGGGATAAGTGAAGATATAAAAGTGTGATAGGGGACTGGACGGCCGAGGGTTTGAATAAGAAGCTTTAGACGTTAGAACGTTCGAATCTACCAGTTGCCCCGAAGGCATGGGTGAAGGGGTGGGCCCGGGGGGGGGGGGAGGGGACCGGGGGGCAAGACGAGAGGGAGGGAAGAGAGGGGAAGGGATGTGGGCTGTGGGTGATGGCAGAAACTGAAAAAAAAAATCATAAATGACGTGGTGCAGTATTTCTAACCAGAACGCCACCATCACCATCTCCTCCAGCAATACTGAAATGGTTACAAAGTCTTGATGAAATACTCGTCTAACACCAGGCAGTAGTAACATGCACGAATTTGTGACAGATCGCAAATCTTCATTGGTCAAACCGTCAACGGCAAAAAACAATATACAGCGATCCATCAAAGGACGGGAAAGGAGGGAGGGGGAAGTAATGAGGATATCAGGGAAGGGGGAACACACATACTCATTGACCAGGACTGACCAAAAATAAGCCTAATTAAGCGAACGCTGGCGGCAACACACCTTAATATTAAAACTATTGAACGTGTATAAGCGAATAAAACCAAACCTAAAACTAACCACACATCTCTCGAGCTATACAATCCAAACAACTACCTTAGAAGATAGTTAAATGACCAACCCGCTTTGGACTGACTTGGAAAAACAGTTCATAACAAACAAACAGACAGACTGACTGACTGACAAAATGGACAAAATGGCTACAAACTCACATATGACTAACTTCTGATTCACTCAGTCTTCACTGGCTGACCAGTCGACTGACAGACCTACCTACTGACCAAATAATTTAGTAACTAGCTAAGTATACATTTGCTAACCAAAGACATAACAGATTGATCAATAAGAAATAAAAAAAAAAAATAATAAAAATAGTGACAAAGGGTGGGTGGTGGGACTGATAAATGGGGACTAATAACCAGCTGATTTCAACAGGACATCATAAACGTTGATTCACAGGGATAAAACAGATAAAACACCTGAATTGCCTGTCGAATCCACGGATGTTAGACCAAAGTCTTATCTGGTGCTAAAGGAGGGGAGGGAAAGATTAAAGAAAGAACTGATGAAAACCAGACCCTGTTCAAAGAAAAGACAATCATGGACAGCCACATAGGTAAGCAGGAGGGGCAGGAATGAAAAACATAAAAGTCATGGTGAAAACCATGGATTAATGGCGGAAGTAGGGGGGGGGGGGGGGTAGGGGGGGGAGGACGAGAGGAGTAGGTAGAAGCGGACACTTGGAAACGTCAATGAAAGAAAAAAAGCAATTCAAATTAAAGGAGACTGAATATAATCAACCCCAGGTGTGTTGTTGTGTTGTGTGCGCGCGCGCGCGTGCGTGCGTGCGTGCGTGCGTGCGTGGGTGCGTGTGTGCGTGCGTGGGTGCGTGCGTGCGTGCGTGTGTGTGTTGTGTGTGTGTGGTGTGTGTGTGTGTGTGTGTGTGTGTCTGTGTGTGTGTGTGTGCAGCAGTCTTTGAGAAGACTAGACCTCAAAGCACATAAATCTTCTCAAGATGCAGGCAGTTTTTGTAGCCTCGCGCAGTTAGTAGTCTCAAGTTTTGAGGAACAAGATTGTGACAGGACAGTGTGCTCAGACAAAACAACAGTTTTTGTCGCCAATCTGAAAGAAACCAGGGTGTGTGTGTTGGGGGGGGGGGGGGGGGGGGGGGGGGGGAGTACTCACTCCGTACCGTTGTCTGATCTGGCAGTGTTTTCTGCTCCTTTTTTGCCAGTCGATGGGAATGACTGCCCTCGTCAGGCCCATCTCAGGGCAAGGGGAATTGAACTAGCGGACACTGTGTCCAGGAAATGGCAGGTGCTCCCGTCAGAGTGGATGCTCAACAAACGTGGTCTTCGTCCCATTTGTCAGCGCATGCATGCGTGCGTGCGTCCCGTACGTGCGTGCGTGCGTGTGTATGTGTGTGTGTGTGGTGTGTGTGTGTTGTGTGTGTGTGTGGTGTGTGTGTGTGTGTGTGTGTGTGTGTGTGTGTGTGTGTTGTGTGTGTGTGTGAAATAATCTCATTTTTCCACCATCCTTTGACAAGTACTCGTGAAAAATTATTTA